>JBBPBQ010000003.1:53644823-53662823 GCA_037974755.1 Cicer yamashitae
AAAAAAAAAAAAAAAAAAAAAAAAAAGCACATTGTGAAACATAAAAGAGCAAAGATTTATCCTTAAAAACAAGTTATTGAAAGTTCTAACTTGTCTCCATATGTGTAACTCTTTCTTTATCGATATTTCCATTTCATTGAATATAAATAGCTAAATTCCTTAAACGTATTACATGTACCTTCTTGAATTAGTTAAGTAACCAAATTCTTGTTTGACTGAGCTAATAAATTTATCGCTCAAGAATTATAATTTTTTTTTTGGATTAAAAGGATTTTGAGTTAAGAGATTGTCCTAAACTCAATTATATATAAGGGGATTTGAGATCGTGATAATGTAGAGGAGAGATTTAAATCCTAGTTTTTTATTATGGTTAATTAAACATTTGTAATTTATTTTTGATTATTAAAATTATTTAAACTTAATTGTCTTTATTTCCTAAGTTAACTTTGTTACGCGAATAAAATCATTACAATTTTTGTACAGATAATTTTTTCACTGTGATTTAGTACACTTGTCTAATTGTTATTATGTAGCTTTAGTATAACCTAAGCACAAGGTGTATTTTTGTTTGTTTTAACCATCCGGTTCCAAAAAAAACAATATCTTAATAATTTAGAGTTCAAACCAAAAGTAAGTAAAAATTAGTAAAAAAAAATTGTATTAAGTTAGATTAATAGGTTTACAAAAATAAAACTATAGCAGCAAATAATAATACTTAGTAAAGGTTAAATTTATAGTTTGGTAAAAACCAAACAAACAAAGGACGCAGGGCTTCTCATGGGAAATTCGATGGGCTAAGCTTAGGCCCACTTGCTACAAGCCCACAAACAACATGGTCCATGATTCAAGCAATCATTAACTTTTATACAAGCAATGACCCCATTAATTATCATCAAAGAACAACTATATAGTAGTGGACAAAACACTACTCTTTTGAGAGGTAAAAGGGACCTTTTGGGTAGTGGCCCCAATTTACTGTTATTTCCATATCTTTCTATTTTTTAAATTTCAATAATATCTAATCTAAAACCTCATCCACAACAATTGAAACCAATCTCTCTTTTTGTTTCTTTTTTAAAAACATCTCAAATTCAAGGACACATTGGTCCTACAAAAATTTGTATAGCAGCCGGATGATATGTACTCCAAAAATTCCTTAACTGTTATTTTGCTGTCAAAATATATAATTGTCCTTAATTATAAATCACCTTTCAATTTAGTAAATATATCTAATCAGACATACCTCTTATTAATTACATTGTTCTACCTTAAAAGATAAAAAATCAAATTAAATATATTTATATACAAATCATATTTTAGAAACATAACATATAAAATAGACAAATTAAATTTACTTTCTATTTTATTTAATAAACATAAAGAAAAAAAACTTTTAAAATATATATATATATTCATCTTTATCTTTCTTTAATTTTTTATCTTTTATAATTTACACGCATTTCTAAAATACACACAAAAACTAATGGTAAGTCATTTGACTTCAATTTTTTTTTTTCCTGACTTCTTGACATCAAAATCTCGATTTAAAAAAAAATAAGATTTATCATAGTCTCATAGTATTACTCCCTCTCATGTAACCGTTACCCAAGTAAGACATGGAATCATTAATATTACGTGTAACACTCAATTCTGAATTTATTATTATTTTTTCTGTTGAAAAAAGTTATGCCAATTCGACCGTTGAGTCCTTTATCAACAAAACAAAAACACACGCTCTCACCATTTACTGCAAACACTTGAAACTCAACAACTATGGCGGAAGATTATGGTTTCACATCCGATGAAATTGTCGTCAACGACAACCTTGGTTACCCAAAAGCCTATGCTAAACTCTGTCTTGACCGTGGTTTCACTCCGTATACCCATGCTCCTCCCTTCACTTTTCTCCCTTATGCCTTGAACGAAGATGAGGTACCCCATTTTCAATTTTTCTCTTTTTTCTTTCGTTTCATATTAAAAATTGAAACTTTGAGGTAAATAAAGTTCTGGGTCATTGATTTTTTTTATCTGGGTTGGATTTGTTAATTTTTCATTCAGGTTGAAAGAGCAAGTTTTTTTGATGAGATGTTTCCAATTATTGATCCAAAAGCTAAGCCAACAACGAAAGCTAAAATCTTTGTTGGTATTTTGTGGAAGCAACTCAGCCATCTTGGGTATGTAATTTAATCTTAGTTTAGAAATATTAATTTCAATATTATAAGTGTTGTGTTTGTTTTAATTTTTTTTTCTTTCTATTTTTGTTTGAAATATCAGGAATGCTGGTTTTGATCCTGCGGTGATTCGAGTAGATGGCTATGGTAATGTATTGTATTATCATGCGGACTCAGCTTCTCCTCTTGCTTGGGACATTGATCATTGGTTTCCTTGTTCAAGTAATTGAGTCCTTTCTCTCATTTTCTTGTTACTCTTCTTTGAATTAGAATGTGTAGAATTCACTTGGAGTCAATTTGAATAAACCAACGCAATTATGGAAGAACAAAATAGAAATTAGTTCAAAAGGCTCTCTCATTGAACTTTTTCATTGCTATGTAGCACTGACACCTTGGATTGTAGAGGTGTCTGGTGTCTGACACATGTCACATGATGATGTGACACCAATTGGTGCGTAAGTGTCGTTCGGTTGTGTCTGTGTCTGTGTTGGTGCGTAGCTTTCATGAATGTGTATCTATAGGTTTATAAAGCTTTTCAAAAAGTAAAGAAGGTTGAAATTTATTATGAATTTATGATTAAGCTACAAACTAGGCCATGGTGTGATTTTGATTATTTGGGATGATAATGTAGGGGGAGGCTTAACTGTTCTGAGCAATCTAAGGATATTACAACGACAAGTTTGCAAGAGAAAGAAACATAAACTTGAATTCCTAGTGCCATGGTGGGATTTCCAATTGGGTATATCTGTCAATCAGTTTTTGTCAATCTTTGCTTCTTCAAACTCAGACTTTAGGTATGTTTTTTTCTTCAATAGACTTGTTGTATGTTTCTCAATTTTTCTTCATAAACATCAAGTGGTAAAGGTGGTGTTATTTGTGCTTTTGTAAATGATAGGCATAGAGGCTTTTCATTTTTGTTCTCTGAAGGAGAAAATCATGAATTGCATGATTCACAAGCAGTGGATTCTCATTCTTTTCCACAACACTTTTTTGGTTTGAAAGAAGAAGTAGGACTTGCTCCTGCTGCAATCGTCGAATCTCGAAGGGAACCTTACGATGTATTAGCTTTAAGACAACTTGATCACAATAAGAAGACAAGGCCTATGTCTCCTGCAATAGGTTAGTGACAGTGCATGAATGTGATCAATCATATACCAATCTTAATTTTGAAGATTGAAAAATTAGAAATTGATGTTATGTCTTAATCTTTTTCAGTGGCTGCAAGAAAAACAAAAGGCAATGTGTTGAAAGAAAATGAAGATCCAGATTTTGTGAAGAACCCTTACCAAGCCATTGTCATGGCTAGAGATTCCTTAAAGCAAAGAGAAGAAGCTACAAAAATGCAGGCTGAAATACACAAGTTAGATAATGAAGTGAGTGAAATGAAACTCAAGAATGAGGAAGAAAAAGTTGTTATTCAAGACCTCGAATATGCGCTCATAAAACGTAAGAGGAAGGCAGAAAAATGCAGACGGTTGGCGGAAGCGCAATCTTCTTACAGGACCATGCTAGAGAAGATGATTAGAGACACCATGCACCAGTAAGCCTCAGTATCCAAACTTGAAATGAATACTTTTCTTTATATGTATATATGACAGAACATTATGACGTCATTTAATCCATGTAGCATACCCTACTCAGTGTGAAAAGACTTGGTTTTTGTTGTTGATATTGATATTTTCTTGGACCAAATCAAAGGTTATTTATAAAAGTAACTATATTATTTTGGTGCAGGAGTGTGATTTATAAGGAACAGGTAAGATTAAACCAGGCTGCAAGCAATGCGTTAATGGCTAGACTTGAAGCTCAAAGAGCAATTTGTGATGGTGCTGAGAAAGAGCTTCATAAGAAATATAAACTAAAAGATGACATAGAGAAACAAATTAGACCTGAATGGGAGCAAGGAAGGAAAAGGTTCAGAATAGATGATTCCGTTTTTGAAGACGAGAAAGAAAGTAGTAAAAATGTTCTTTATTTGCCTAGGCCAAGAACACCTTTTCACAAGGAGCTTAGAGTTTTGTTGGAGGAAGAACAAAAGGCATCTGAAGCTGGCTTATCTGCAAATGAAGAGGAACTGAAAATTGCAGCTAATAATAATGACACAGAAGAGATGCTAGAGGAGAATACAAATACCAAATCATTGGTTGCATTGGATGAAGAAAACTCAATTGAGCACAGGCTTCAGAAGCTAGAAATCAGTGAAGGAAAGAGAACCGTTGGCATTTCGTTCCGAGGTTTACATGAGACAAAAGTCGAGGAAGACGAAGAAACCAGGAACCGGCGAGGCAAAGGGAATGTTGAAAAATGGCTTCAAATGCTTTTAGAGGAGAGTCAAGGTGAAGCAAATTATCCACAAGAAACAAATGAAAATGCTTCTGGTATGACTGAAGATATAATCCAACAGCTGAATCAGAAGTTTCCCCAGAAGGAGTTGAAAACCTCACAAGTTTCGGATAAAGTAGAGAATGATGTTAATGGATATAAAAATTACTCTGCAGAAGCTTGTGTAGAAGAAACAGATGGTAGTTTTGAACGGATGGGAAAAAGAAAAGAAGAACAAAAGTTATCAAAAAGACTTTTTAGATCAGAGAGTGCAAAGGTCTTGAGGCGAATTCCTTCGTCTCCATCTTTGTTTCAAGGGATGAAATCATCCATCAAGACTATCAAGAAAGCAGTGAAACTATGAACATCTGAAGCTCAAAGCAATGCATATTGGACTTGTACTTTTTATGTTAATTGACCCTTTATTACAATTTGATTGATGCTAGATGAATAAGTGAGTGAAAACTTATCATGATAAAAAAAAAGAGAGAAATATTAGTGTGCAAAATATAGATAGGCTTGATTCTATTATTGTTTGATTTGTGTATAAGATTTTTCAGTTATCAAATAAGTGATAACAGCTTGTTGTTTTAGCAGCAATAATTAGGTTTCTGTTTCTGATAGTGTCCTGCTAAGCACATACTTTTCTCTTCTGCTAGAAATTTGAAAATTCTGTCATCTGCTATAATAATTTCCTCATTCATCATTCCCTTTATAAGAATTACAAGCAGAAAATTATCTTGGTTGTTCCTATGCAAAACAGAAAAGAATTATAAGAAGCAAATTTTAATGGCGAATCTTTCGACTTCCTTACTAGAATTAATTCTATCCAAAACATTGGTATGCCCACATTTTTATTGAATTTATTCCAAATACCATTGTCTCTCTATCTTACATTATTTCCAAACTTTTAACTCCAATAAACAAACTTATGTAACAACTTAATTTATATGTTGTTATTCAAAGTAAAAAGCCTCTCTTTCATGACAGTGATTTCCCCCACTTTTGAGGAGTCCTACCTTTGGACAAACTAGCTTTCATGTCCATAGGTGTTTGCTTTCCAAATCCAAATTCTGATTCAACTTCTTGTTGTTCAACATTCTCAATCTCTCCAACGCTTTTACTAAACCCAAGCTTCTTCCATTTGAAGAACCTTTTTTTCTTTTCTGCCATCTTTTCCATCTGTGCTTGCAACGCATTGCACTGACTCTGCAGCATATAAACATCTTCCTTCAGTTTCTTTATCTCCATTTGCTGTGTGTTCATTTCGCGCTTCGAAAGGCATCGTGCTGGCGTGTCGAACACGCCATTCACACTTGAACTCCTCAAACTACCGAAAGAGGCACTCCAATCAACGTGACGGTTAAGTTTCGTTTGTTCAGAGAAAAGAACCTGAATAACAGCTCTAACAGGTAACCTTTCATTTTGAGCTGCATGAAGTGAGGCTTCTGGTGTGAGTTTTCTGCTATCAATCAATCTACATAAACCCTTCCTTTCTTGCTTTGAGACACTCGGATGTGCCTATAAAAAAATAAATAAATCCAGAGTCTCACATTAGATCAGATATGACCTGAAAATTTATGCATTTTAATCATGAAGTGAATAGGATTGTATTATAATTAATTAACATGTGTTAAGACTAACTACTAAGATGGCCTACTTATAAATGGTATGTGTATGTTACTTGAATTTAGAAGGAAACTACTGTGCTTTTTGGCAACAAGTAATAAATATACACTACCTATATTTCTATAGGAAGGAAATTCCAAGCTTTGACATCTATATTAGGTAGAGTTTTCTAATACTCAAGTAATCATTAATTATGTTCCATTTCAGCAAAATAGGTACATCACATTTTGCATGCATCAGTTATCAGTATATATGTGAACAAAGGAAAAAACAAATGTAGAGAAATGTTGATTGCAACTAGCTTTATGATCCATGTCCTATCTAGATTTGGACTTTTGTGGATACACATTTGTGGATCTCATGTGTTACATAAAAATCAAACAGTTCATATTTTGAGATATTTTATAAACAAAAATTGGGATTTTATAACTAACACTAATCGTCATTTTATAATTGTCACCGAAGAGATTTGAACTTTGTTCCTAGAGGTTACAAAGTCAAACTTTTACTATTAAATTGACACTTTGTAAACATATTTTAAGATATTTTGTAACGTCTATTTGGTGAAGTTAGAATAAGAGACGTCAAGTTGACATCTCTTGAACATGTGACTTTCTGACTTCAAGGAATCCAAGTCCTACTATCATGTGTATCGGAGAATCTCATCCAACCAAACTAGAAACATTTTCTAGGATATCCAGAATGACTCCTCCTCTTGATATCGAGAATTGTTGTTCTGTTGGGTATGACTCATAGGTATTGACAAGTGGGCAGGGACAAACGAGCGAAGCGAGAGAGACTCTAAATCCTAATTATGTTCACTGATAATAAAATGAGTTGTAACATTGTAAACCATAATTCCTTTCATTGATAATAAGACGGAACTACAACTGCTCCGTAGACATACTTGGCCGAACTTCGTCACCAAACATCGTGTTTCGTCGTTGGCATTTTATCGCTTCGTTTACCTTTTGTAATGAGTTGTTGTTCTAACATACAAGATCCCCAAATAACAACAAAGAATTATTTAACTCTACAAATCAAGCAATTTAATGTGAAACTAAAAAGATGAAAGAAAAGAAAACATACTTTAAGATAAGTGTCAATGGCTCTATACAAACAATCATCAGTAGCTCTTGCATGACAAGGAAGAGAAGCAGCAAGTGTAACGAATTGAGACAAACTGAAATTAGCATCCAAAGCAGCCTCAGCAAGGTAAGAATCAACCAACTTAGCAACTTTAACCAAAGCAGCAGTAGTTTTACCTCCTTCATGATCCAAACACACAAACCTCTTAACCAACCTAATAACAAGTTCAACATCCAAAAGGGTCCCACAAGTATGACTAAAAGAAGGTATCATGAGTTCTTTCAATGAAGCTTGATCTAACTGCCAAGAAATTCTGTTTTCAAGGTCAGTTTTGTAATTTGACTCAACAGAAACCATGTTGGCTGTTCTTAGTAAACGAAGTAGGAAGTTGCATGGAATGGAATCTTTGTCTTGTGGTGGTGGAAGAACACTAACTAAGGTTTCAATGAAGAACCTTTTCTTTAACCATGATGTTGTGACAGTTTCAGGTTTTGTTGTTGTTGTTTGTTCAAGGTGAGGGAGCCATTTGGAAGCATAGTGAGTGATGATGGAAGAAAGTATGTCAGAACGAACACCTTTTTGTTTGATGTTTGTAAGAGTGTTGAGAAAGTAATCCATGTCAAGTATGCATGCATCATCAAACCAACAATGTTCTAAGGATAATTTTTGGTTTGGACTTGTTTGTGATGATTCTTCAGAACATTGTTTCTTCATTTTGCTGTGTTAAGTGCAGGGGAAATTCTCTTCTATGTTGTCTCTTTTGTTTCGTTGGCACTTGGAAGTTGTATGTATTATCCTATTTATATAATAGTTTCATATGATGTATGCTATGTTAAATTTTTCCGTCATTTAACTAAATGGTTGAACTAAAGTTGTTAACAACTTTCGGTTAAGAATAAGTGGACTTGAGAGAATGTAACAGAAACGATATCAGATTTTATTTATTTGTATTTCGATCAAATTTAAAATAAATGCACGTTCATATAATTTTAATCGGATGACTCATATCAAATTTGTAAAGAGAATTCAAAAATACGAAATTAAAATACGGATCATTTTATTCAAGATCAAACAATGTAAATCTACAATAGTATAATTACGGCAAAAAAAAACATTTCCTCAAAGAAATTGTTTAGGCACATAAAAAATTGAAAATTTACCGAACTAAAATCTCATTCAATTATTTTTAATCTGATTTTTTAACTATGTGACTACATAGGTTCATTGGTCCCATAAAGTCTTTTAAGGTGAAGTCTCGATTTTTTATATCATTGTTTTAGATACGGAATATTCAATAATGTTTAATGGTATTAATCTCTATAGGATAATTTATTGAACACACAAAATAGGTTCTATACTCCTAATCGGATTTTCTTTCACATTCTATGCACTTGTTTAATGTTTGAATCTTTACCACTCTAACAAGCTTATTATTCTTTTATAATTGATGAATTGATGACAGTGGTGACCTAATTATGTCGCATCCCTTTAGAGAGTTTACATTAAAAATAGCAAGAAATAGGGATTTTCGAAGTACATTTGAAAATTTACATAGTATTATGAAATTAAATTAATGACTTTAATCATATTTTAGATTCAACACTAAATTTTTAACTTTTATCTTTTGGATCTATTTTAAAATGACATTTTTTCTTATGATTATGGAAACAATTTATTTAATTGTTGAGGTCAAAATTGAATAGATAAATCTATTAAAACTTTTAATTTAATTAATTTTAATAAATATTATATTAATGTCCACGTAGACAAATTAGATAAAATTATTAATCAAAAGTTTCATAATACCAATACACATTTTGTTTTATAGTATCACAGAACTAGTCTAATAAATATGGTTATTATGTGCATGGTGAGTAGTTTCCATCACAAAGCTGCTAAATAATAAAGATATGTTTTATTGGTACTTGGAAAACACATCTAAGTAGAATCTTGATTTGGCTCATTACACACACGTATGAGATGGTAAGATGAGTAAATCATGACCATTAAATTATACATCAACGATCATGATTAATCATTTCTATTTTAAACTTTTTAATTCCATTCATTCAAACTTTGAAGTTAGTTTAAAATATTTTTTTTGGAAATGGTTTCAAATATTTTTTAGTACAAGGTCAGCGTACATGTAGGATATATACATATATATAGATCTTAGTCTGTCAATAATTAGAAATTACTGCCTTATAAAGTTTAACGAAAATATGAATTTCAATTTTCTAAGGCTTCTAGGTGATATTTGTGGAAAAAGTTGTTGAGAAAGAAATAGGACCACCTATGATACAGACCAAGTTGCTCATATCCTTTGATGCAGCATTGTTAACACCTTCAAAATTGAAAGTGACTCATTTGTTTTCTCTATATATATTGTGTATTTGCGTGAAGGATAGGTATTGTTATATATCAAGGAATCCAATAGGGATAATAAACTAACATTAATTGGAGCTTCTTTGCTTTTTTCTTAATAATGTCATACCTACACTATATCTAAGTCATCATGAGCTTATGATTCTTGATTTTAAGAATGAGAGAAATTCCACTTATACCAAAAAAAATTCAAGTATCACTTAAAAAATACAAAAATTTATAAATTTGCACCAAAATAACAAAAAATAATTATAAATGATAGTTGAGTGTGAGGGAGTGAGTTGAGAAAAATTTGATATCAAAAAGTCAATCGATATAAATACACACTATATTATGAATACATTAAGCACAATAAGTCATAAACAAATTATAAAGAATGAACTCAATATAAAAAACCTAATAGTACTTATCTTGACTATGGATATTTAACTTAAAAAGATATAAATTTAAAATTTATGATGATTTTTAAGTATTGTTGTGTAAATGTCAAAGTTTGCTTATGTTTTTGATGCCAACAAGCCACACCCAAGCTCGTGAACCCCACTTTCATTTGTTGTTTTCGAGGCAAAAATTTGTGCCTCTGATTATGATGGACCCACTTCAGTTTTATTTATTGGATTCACTGTTCTCCAAGTACTATTATTTTTCCAACGGTTACATTGAAAATGAATTGCAACCCTAGAATGCTGAAATGTTATACTAGTTCGAACGCATATAGTCACTAAAGTGATTTATCCTATCTTTGGTAATATGGTAGAGTTATTGAAAATTGCGGCGATTCACCGTGATTTCAACAATTTTATTGTAATATCAAATATGTAATTATTTGACCTGAATTAGTTTTAGACCCACCCAGTTACAGTTCTGTTCTAACTTGGATGATTCTGATTCCGATTCCGATTCTGTTGAAAAGGGCACTACTTATTTAGGTCAGGTCTCAATATATAAAGAGAGTAACTTTCCCAACTCAAATTTCTACGATAAATGAGATTAAGTGAATTCATTTTAGTATACTTTAGTGAACTCAATTTATATACTCAATAAATATATATTTTTAATAGTTGTTCTTTGAATGCATAAATGGTATTTACGATTTGGTGACATGCATGGTAGATCATCATAGCAGCAATTTATTGGTAACCTACGCAAACTAAGTTTATGTATGCTTACGTCATTTGAATTTATGTAACTTAAATGAACTCAATTTGCTTAAATGTAAGTTTAAGGGAACTTTATTTACATAAATTTGTAATTTTAGTATTTGCATACATAAACTAAGTTCACGTGGGATTTAGGGGGTAAGTAAAAAAATCTTAAATTTTCTTATAAAGTAAAAATTTCTCTTTTAATCGATTATTTACTATTTTTGAATTTCGTGGTTGCAAAAATAATGGGCAGAATAACAACTCATAGTAAACATTCAACATAAATTAGAATCAAAATTTACAAAATAAGTTTATTCTTTCATTTGTTATATTTTGTAACTATCAAACTACTCTACATTCACACGGCATGTTAATGCTTCTTATAGAATAAACTCATTTATCTATAGAAACTAAAAAAAATTGATTATGAGTTATAACAGGACTAGGAAAAACAGAAAAACAAACTTATTGTATAAGCAGATATTTACCTACAATAAGTAGTTTCATTTCATCTTAACACTTCTTTCATGAGTGGTGCTTATTCTTTCTATCTCTAGCAGTTCTACATAAAGAATTGTAAACTAAAATTTAAATATTGTGAGTATTTGAAGGTTGAGATGAACTAGTTGAGTAATCACCTGCTTCTGGATTTAAAGGTGCAACAACAGAACCATTTCTATCTTCATTCTCAGCCACCGCCGGTATATTAATCGCGGCTGCTCTTTCCATCACTTTCTCGAGTTCTTCTTCGCGGCGCAATGCAGTAAACTGAGTGTCAAGGGACTTGGCTGCTGATAACCAGGTAAGAACAATCACTAGAAGTACACCTCCTAGATATGGAGTTGAATTAGCTAGTGAACCAAAAGTTAGGATCATGAACTGTTGAATTAGAGCACCACCGGATTTCCCTAATGGATTGCACACAACATCAATGGCTGCTTTTCCCTTTACCTATACAAAGAAATTTAGCAGATAATTTTATCTTTTGTTGTAGAAATAGTTTTTACATAAATACTTATATGATAAACATTTATGCTATAATTGTTTAATTAAATTGTTTATCCAAACAGGACAAAAATCATATGGAGTTATGATATTTTGACACAAAAATTGACAACAAAATGGTTGTTAATAGAGTGCAACTATGTGGCTAATTATGTTGTATAGATGGTTAATGAATATAGCAGATGATAAAACTCATTAACCATTCACTAAATGTATTTAACCAAGAATGTGAATGTAATTAACTATAATTTTCAAGTGTTCAATTACATGTAGATTTTTAACATCTAGAAATTGTGATTTACCATATTCGAATTCATGGTTAATTATATTCGGTGGATGGTTCATGAACTTTGACACTTGTTATATCCATTAATCATCCACTGAACGTAATTAACCATGTATTTGAATTTTGTTAACCAACTATATTGTTGTTGATTTTTATGTCAATTTTGTGTGTAAAAATATCATATCTCCATCATATAATAATACTAAATGTGACCTTTAAATAAATTTTAATCTTCATTCATATATGATAAAGTTTCATTGAAAGTTTCATGTTATAAATATGATAAAGTTGCATAGAAGAGTCCAAACCTTGGTATCTTCATCCAAGGGTATGTAAGCCATTTCTTTGCATGGATCAAATAAACTATACTTAGCACTCTTGCTGAATATGTTTTGCATGGCACCAACATACACAGCAGCTAGCAATGGAGTCAATCCAAGCTTTCCAATAACGGGCGCGAGCGGATCGCCGAACAATATGAGAGAAAAGAAACCAACTCCAGTCATAAGCAGGACGCTAGGCGTGATCTTGGCAGCAACTCCCCATCCATATTTGTCAAATATAAATTGGCTTACAAGCATCATCGTGAAGGTAGCGATTCCAGTCGCAGTTGAGAAGTCGCCCATAAAGGATGAATACTCATTTGGGCTAGGAAACTGCATAATTTGCAGAAGTGTGTGAGGGAGAAAAAAAAAAGCAGAACAAAATGGTCAGTAAAAAAACCAAAAGTGAAAAGAGTTATATATATAGTACTTGAGCTTTGAGTTTTGATTTCCATGTAACTTCAACAAGATTAATGCTTATTCCATATGCAACCACTAAAGTGGCAAGATCTCTTATATATCTTGAAGACATCAAGAACTTCAAGCTCTCTATTGTTCCCATTTTCGGCTTCTCCTGCAAGAATGCATAACAACATAAAATGTCAGTCAATTCAAATATTATCATAAAGTATATAGTTTTTTAGAATTTTCATTTTCAGTTATCTAAGCGACTCAATTAGTAGATTCAATAATGAAACAAAAAAGTAAGCAGTGAGAACAATGGAATCAACATGTCTGTTTTCCAAAAGACTTTTACCTTTTTCTTCTTGCTACGAGCGGGGAGAGGAACATAATTGTTCACCCACCAATACAGAACGCAGATAACAAGTCCCATACCAACAACAATGCTCATCATTGCTTTAAGAGAGATAGCCCAACCATCAACTCCGGGACCTAGAGTTTTCCTCAGATTGGAAAAGTATTTGACTGTCCGGCCGGAGAATACAAGGGCTACATTGGCTCCAAGTCCAAACAGTGGATAGAACCGCTTTGCTTCATCGACGGTAGTTATCTGCAAGGGAAAAAATACCAGAATTCTCCTTCATAACGAGCTAGTTCAGATAAACGCCTCAACAAGAACTTACAGAAGAAGAAATATTAAAAGAACATTCCAATAACTATCAACTTTTTAAACAAATAGTTTCTCATATAAGTTCGAAATTATGTTGTCCTCTCTTGTTCTTATCCTCGATGAATAACTTGAAACCTATGAGAAGTTTTGTTACGTAAAGAACAATTAACCTATTTTAATTGAAAAGTTTTCCTAAACTAATCCAAATAAGGCCAACATCATATTCCTCTTTCTAATAGTTTTATAAAAAAAAAGGAAAGGATGCAACATCTTAACCGGCTGTCGCATGATAGCATGCATCTTATCCACTTAAGATTTAGTGCCAGATAATGTAAGCTACTTTGTATCAGATGAACTTATAACGGATAACAAATAAGATAGCAAATTGAATTTGAAGTAATGCAATCCAATAGGCAATCAACATGGCGATGATGATGATGATATTAAGATGACATGTTTAGGATACAAAAATAAAAAATGATCATATGACATACTATAACAGACCAGAACCAATCCAAAAATGAACTAATAACAAACTAACTATCAAAATTAAAACAAGGAAATTACCTGATTGGCAAGCCCCCAAAACAGGACAGAAATCACCACGCTCCCCCATAATTCAGCCATAACATAGAACAAACAGAAACTCCAAATTCTCATAATAGCAAGTGGACCAAGAAACCTAGGTCCAAGAATACTAAGAAGTTTATCCGCAAATGCCTGAGGGTGAATATAGTTACTAAGAGGATACAAAACAAACCCAAAAGCTCCAAAAAAAGCAATAAAAGGAACAATAACAGAATAAAAAAGAGCTTGTTTAGACAAAACATTAGCCAATTTTGTATACAACAACATAAACCCAATAGCCATAGGAAGATTCACCCAAGTTTTCAAAAAAGGTATAATCTCAGCACTGCTTCCTCTAGCAGTGACAACAAGAACATCTTTTGTGTCTCTTAGAATTGTGTAATTGAATAAGATGCAAAAGAACATCATCCCAAGAGGTATAATCTTCTTGAGTGTGGTAACTTCAACACCTAAAAACTTTGGTTTCTCAGTTTCTGATTCATCAAAAACTTGTATCCCATCATCATCAACAGCAACAGCAGCTTCAGCTTTGCAGATGAATAAATTTTTGTCCTTTTGATCAAAGACATTAGCTTTTAAATTAAAACTATTGAATTTATGCAACCCATTATTAGTTAGAGAAAACCCACCAAGGATTTTGGGATTTGGAGAGAAAAATCTTTGCTTTAAGCCATGTGACGGGTTTAAGAACCTGTTTTTGGGATTTGGGGGAAGAGAGAGAAACCCTTTGGGGTGAAGAACAGCTTCCATGTCTCTAAGAGAGTTCAACAAAACATGAAAAGTGAGGGATAGATGAAATGGATGGAAATTGGAGAATGGAGAAGAAAGTGGGAAATACAAATATCTTTGCTTTTATATGCTAAAGAATCTACCAAAACAAGACAAAATAAATTTGAAATTTTAATTTTTTTTATATGGGTTGTGAATTTTGTGGGGTTTAAATTCTCAAGCTTGAGAATATAACTTTTCTTTTAAAAAAAGTTGAGAATATAGTTCAATTTCGTGTGAAAAAAATTATTTGTCAAGTTATAGATTTAAAGATTAATCCTAAAACATTTTTAGCATGTGTTTGGATATATGTTACATTTATTTTTTTTCACATTTTCATGAATTTTAATTGTGATATTACTGAAGCTACTAACAAAATAATAATAATAATAATAATAATAATAATAATAATTATTATTATTATTATTATTATTATTATTAAAAGTGCAAAGGGGATAGAAATAACAAATCTATACAGAAAATAAGAAAAGGCCAAATTCCTAAAATCTCTTCCCTTGCTCAATGACCAAATAATGTCCTTGGATAAAAAAGAACTCTGTATTTGGAACATCCAGAGAAAAAAAAAATCAAGAGTTGGGACTTGTGAAAAATGAAGAATTTGGATTTAATGTCTTGGGAAAACCACTCAGTGTTGATCAGAATCTTCTAACCAAAATCAAATGCATCAAGTCCGATTTGATCGGAATCAATGTTGACCAACGATGACAATGTGATATATTTAGTCCAATTTTTTATTAACTAAATACAATAATTTTTTAATTAATTTTTATTTATATTTTGAGATAATTAGTAAAAAAAATAAAATTTAAATGAATGGAATCGTATTTTTATTTAAAAATGATTTTTTTTATTTGATTCAATTTCTTATAATTTATGGGAATAAATGTATAAGGTAATAAAATTAATATTTTGAGTATATGTTTGAAAATCGGAATTTCACAATTGGAACTCACGTTTTATATAAAAATCACAATTTGTAGTTTTACAAATCCACGTCTAATTTATATTAGAAAATGATATTATAAAGTTAAAAACAAACTATAAATTTGATATTTTAGTATATCAAAAACTCGTTGATAATAGAAGTGAATACACTTTTCGGTGAAAAAAAAAAATATTACAGAGAGTTATGATTTAAATCTCAACTATCTAATCACTTTATCTCCATTTTAAAAGCATCCTCACTCATTCAATATACTTGGTTAGGGGTTGAAAATCACCATAACCAAAATTCAACATAGGAAATAAAATATTACAACATTATTGGCATTAGTATTAGTAGAGTTGTCAATAAAACCGTCTCAAAGCCTAAGTCTCTTTTAAAAAATCTCCTACTAAGCATTTAATATTAATCTCTTATTAAAATAAATTTTTCAAGTTTTGGTCTATTATTTTATTATTTTTAGTGGACTTAAGTGAAAGACTCATAGGCCCAATATTTTATTAATTGAAATTATCTTTTTGAAAATTTTTTGAAATTTATTTTGCTCGAAAAGAAAGTTTAAAATATTCCTTTTTCAAATTGTTTTTAAATCGTTTATTTCTCGAAAAAATTTGTGAGAGAAATAAAAAATAAAAAATAATCGAAAAAAACAAAAAAATATAAATATAAATCATTTTTTATCAAAAAAATTTGAGAACAAATTTATTTTTCAAAAGAAAATTTTGTTGAAATTTTATTAAAAAAATTTGAAAAAGTTAGCTTATAAACTCCACTAAACCCACAAAATTTTAGGGATTTTTTAGTTTGGGGGATTTTTTTTTTTATATTTTTAACTATGAAATTTTTTGGCCTTATAACATGTGAGTTAGGACTAATAATTAGTAGACTCGTGAAATTGATAGTAGAAGTAGTAATTTGTTTTTTAATTGTTCACCTAGTCCTCCTTCTTGTTGGTATTCCTTTTGAAAATGAGATTTTTTGCTACCACCTTTCTTGGAACGTGAAGGAAGGGAACACAAAGCCGTGATTCCTTCAAACTAGTAAGTTGCATGTTGCTTTTGTCATCTTCTAATAACGACCAAGAAAAATAAAATATTTGACTACGTTGAAAGTATGACTCTAATATTATCTTTTTCTTATTTAATTTATGTATACTTTCAACTAAAAAAATATATATACTCTCGTACAATTATGTTGGAACATAAGGATGTCCAAAAATATATTGATATTTTAACATATATTTTCACTTAAAACTTTAACATATATCGACCGTTTCAATACACATGCCATGTACCATGCCCCGTCTTTCTTAAAAACAAATATAATGATTAGGGACAGAACATAGACTAAAACTCTTTGCCTCACAAATCTCTTATGTAATAATTCGCAAGTGTTTGGTTTGGCAATGATCTCCTTTATTTTACATTTCAAGACACTTTAGCTGTGAAAATTGATAAGCTATTATTTTTAGCATCACAATGGAAGGTGGACGTGCGTTTCCACCACAAACTCCACGGCCAAAACAAACATACCATTCATCTATTTGCCTTTGAATTTCTTTTGTTTCCCCAAGACATAGTCAATATCAATTTTTTTAAATCCGTTATATGACTATTTATTTATCTTTGATCAATTTATGTTTGAGTTATTATCACAATCAACAATTTTGTGAGTTTTATTCCTCCTATCCATAACAAGTTAAAAGCTCAGCTACACTTAAAAACATCGTAGATGTTCATCTAATTTCTATGTTCATCTAATTTCCATGTTTGTTCATTTTTATTAGATCATGATTTTTGATATTATAAAATGCACTATCAAATTATATTTTAGTTTTCATATCAAGGGTCAGATTAGCATTTTCTTTGAAACATTAATTCAAATTCCAATGTAGGCTTTAAAGATTACGAGCATTGCCAACTCAAAAAATAACCTCGGCCCAGTCAATAATCAATCATTTCTCAATTCAAAAATTGGGTTTTATACCCAACGATTTGACTCATTCCACAATTTTAACTTCTTTTTTTTCAAATATTTGATTTAGAAATTAACATATGAGAAATTTCAATTTTGAAAAAAACGATATATATTTCAAACCGAAACTTTCAAATTCAAAATTTCTAGTATATAAAAAAACAGAAAAGAAAAAAAAAGTTACATATTGAAATTTTTCCAGGTATGTAAACAAAACTAATTTAACATACTAGAAATTTGATTTTCAAAATTTCTAATATGTAAAAAAAAAAAAAATAA
>JBBPBQ010000003.1:53662922-53696510 GCA_037974755.1 Cicer yamashitae
GTTTTATTACTGAAAATTTTATTTATAAAATTTCTGATATTTAAAAAAGTTGAGAAAAAAGTTTTTGATATATAAAAAAAATTGAAAATAAGTTTTATATATCGAAATTTTCATTTTTTTTTTCTTCAAAATTTACTATATTTAAAAGAAATTACATACCAAAAATTTTCGGTGCAACTTAGATTAGAAACAAATGCTGTTAGTACTACTCAAATTTCTCTTTCACAAATCATAAGCAATGATTGTATGTTAATAAAGGTGAGGACCAAACCGAAATCATGTGCTTTAGATACATTTTACCAATTACCCACATTGTTGTAGCTTAATTGTAAATTGTAAACTTACTTGCTTGTCTTGAAAAGGAAATGAAAATGACAAAGCAAAATATTTTAAGAAATTTTTCATTTCTTCTGTGTAATAATGGATGAACTTGTTTATGACACATTATTTTGATTCAACAACATTTTTAATTGAAAAATCACTTTTAATCATGTTAACCACAAAAAATTGCATTTGTTCAAGTTTTATAAGTAAAACTAAACAAGATTTTATTTACACAAAAACTAAACAAGATTAAATACAAGATCGATTGCTTTTCTAGGTTTAAAAAAATTTGATTTTATGAATTTAGTTGATGAGAGAAAAGTTTAATATTTTTATTGAAACAAAAATAAATATATGATTTACACCAGTATAAACAAACACATTAGTTTCTTCGCTCACGAGTATCTCTAAAAATAATCTATTGTTTTTATATAATTATTTTTATTTTAACCTTAAATAAATGGATCCATCATGTAAAAGACATATATCTTGAGAGATTATTTTTTTCCACTTCGAAAGTATACATATTAAAAAATACATTTATTCTAAATAATAATATATTTTTTGCCAGTCAAAAATATACTTATAAAAATATGTGTGACTATCATAACAAAAATAAAGATATTATAAAAAAAATGTGTGACTATCATAACAAAAATAAAGATATTGTGATTTTTTAGAAACTTGTCAAGTGAAAAAAGAAGTTCTTTATATTGTTTATATTATTATTATTGGTAATAAAATGGATTGAATTTGATGGATCAACCCGCTATTTGAGATGGGGGAGGTGAGGCTTTAGACTCTAAATTCAAATTGTTTTGTTTCTCTTAATCCATTGAAAAATCGAGACAATAATATGATGGTAGATTGATTTGTTGAGTCCATTAAAGAATATTCTTTTTTTTTTTATATATATACTATTTTTTTATTAACTTAGTTATTTTTTCTATAATCATTAGACTATTTTTTGCTACAATCGATTAAATTTAAAATTCTATTGATGATATGATAATTGTTGGATTAGGTTGAAATTTAGTATATTAATTTTAAATTTTTCTTTTGTCTTGACATACCAACTCAGTTAAAAATCAATACATTTAATTTTTTGAAAAATCAACGTTGATTTGTCAATTCAATAAAATATAAGGTGAAATAAAAGTTCTAATCTATCTATTTAATTTGAGTAATTCCACTTCATTTTTTTTATAGATAAGTTGATGGTGAAGTGGGAAAACTATTTTGCCACCTCTACTATTCTGAATGAGATTTCACAAGCTGAAAAATCAAAAAGAAGATTCAAAATTAATACTACTTGGACATAATTTATGTTACTATTTTGGTGATTAAACATACTTTACATTTCTATTTTATTTTTTATAACAACTTTACAGTTATATTATTGGCCCCAGTACCTTTATATTATGTTCAGAAAAGAAAAGGGAGCTAGATTCCCAACTTAGTACAATACCACTATTATGCTATTGCTAGGACATAAAATAAAGGAGAAAAAAGATTCTTCAATTTTTCCAACTGAAAAAAACTTTGTATGATTAGATACCCTAGTAAATAGATATAATAATATTTCATCAGAAGTAGCAGAAGCATGGTTTGATTGATTAAAAGGTACCTCAAATATCATCCAATATATATAATATTTTGAAGCAATTATATAGAGGCCCCATTTTGTCTCACGCGGTGTGTAAAAGGAAAAGGTACATTTTTTTTAATTTTTGATAAAAGATCAAACAAGAAAAGCACATGGAGAGAGATAGTTTGAACTTAGAAGAAGAAGAAGAATCACTAGTTACGTTTATTTGGGCAACCAAATGTTGAAACCAATTCCATTTGCTTTATTCCATTTCCATGAATGAACCTTAAAATTAGTATGATTGCTAAAGTAAAAGAATATGTTAATTGCCACCTAGTCAGACAAGGTTGTACTGGGTACCTTGGAACTTGCTATGTTGTCTATGTGCATTGTAATGTAATGAGCCATACGAATGCAAAACCGGGTCCAACTTCAACTCTAATTTTTAAAAGAAAGAAAACAAAAACTAACTCAAATTTTCAATTGGATCTTTAATTAAAATTATTTATATTATTTTTAATTTATTATTTTTTTCATTTTAAATTTTAAATAATAATTGAAATACATTAATATTTAATAAAATCACCATCATCTCTTTTTCACCTATATATATATATATATTTTTTTTTTTTAATTTATTGTGTGAAACAAATATAATTTTAATTTTGCGGAAGGAATGAATATTAATTTTGTGAGAATAGTTATAGCTCGTGACCTATGCTAGTTGATTGGACATGATTGATGATCTATTATCCCAAAGACAACAAGTCAACTGCTTAAACAAAAAATAAAGGGTGTAAAAAACTTTACAATAAATGGCAGTCAATTGTACGTATGATTCTTTTTTTAAATTGTAATTAAAGTCAAATGTTTTAATAATAAAATAATTTTAATTTTTTTATAAATATTATGATTAACAGATAATATAATATTTTTTACACTAAATATGCATTTGTATATAAGGTAAATCTATATATATATATATATATATATATAAACTTGAATAAATGCGCATGCTGAAGATAGAGGCATGGGAAGGGAAGGGAACTAAACCATTCTCCTTCCATAAGTGTGGTATTTTCTCTTATGCTATGTTGAATGACGAATGAAGGGAAAAGAAATAATGTTAAATGAAAAAAACGAGGTGATATTTTAGTTGTTTGGTATAAGTAAAAGAAAATAAAGAGATTTATTTATTAAATGACATAAATAATTTTATATAAAAATGGAATAATATTTAGTAAAAAAAATGGAATAATATATATATGAGAAGTGTTATTTGGTACGGTTGATTTGCACCAAAAAGAAAAAAATATATATAAAAATATGGTTTTGAACCAATAAGCAATTAACTAACCATACATAGAAGAATGAGTATTTATAATTTGTAAATGTTAGATGTTGTCATATATTATTCTGTTACAAACATCATTCTCGTAAGGCAGACATTAATTTTAAGTATCGAAGGTATCTTATAGAGGCATCATCTAATCTAGTAGGGCATATGTTCCCTCATCCGTATCTATAATATGTGTTGGGGGAAGAGCTAAGATAATATCTACGCTGGGGAAAGAGTTTGCAACAAAATCAATTAAATAAACAGAGAAGTTCGGTAAGCGTATCGATTCAAGCAAGTCTGACTAGTTTAAGCGCCGCCTTCCAGACTTATGATGAACCGCCGGGTGGTATGAACTCTAGAGCCATATTATGGTTACAGAGTGCAGGTAGCCAACAAGTAGGTTATCAAACAAGTGAATCAATAGGCTTTGCTCCTGCCTTCGCTTCAAGGAGAGAAAGAGTACTAGCCTGAAAGCTATTTTTACACGAGATAGGATGGTTGGGAGGGAGTTCTTGAATGTCGAACCCCTGTATTTCATACCCGTCGGTAGGCTTTCTTCCTGCGACCCGATTCTAGTGTATTGTAGAAAATATACTTAGTTGCTGGTTTGGAACCTTGAGCAGACTCCGGTCGTAACAATCAACATTTTTCTATATATAGTATTTATCAAAAATAAAATAAAATAAAATTAATGATCGGATAAAACAAAAATGGAACAATATATCAAGATGTCCCGTTGAGCCGTTGAAATGAAATATATATTCATTAATTGAAGAATAAAAAGTGTGCATAGTCAAAAATAACATTCTTCAAATTTTTTGTTGTTGTCATTTTAACAAATTAGGGATCCGCTTCTTGTTTTCATCGCAAATTGGGAAGGAAAGTATTTAGATGGACCAAACCATTTAAACACATTTTTCGAAATTTTTTCCATTCTTTCACCTTTCAATTCACTCACTTTGATTAGAACCAAACAAATCATTAGTCTCTCTAGAATATTATATTTAATAAGCAAAATTACATTTTTTATTTTGTGAATAACATCAGCCTTTTTTTTCTTTAAATTTTATTCTATTATCTTTTAAAATATTTATAAAGTTATTTTATCTCTTTTCTCTTACAAAGTTATTCTTTATCTATTTTTTTCTTTGATTTATGTGAAGATAACTAAAATTGATATTTTTAAGTTGAACATCATATTTTTAACTAGAATTGGAATCTCACAATTATATGTGTAAATTTTTTTCTACAAATGAAAAAAACTAAAATTATATTTTTTCAAAGCCAAACATTTTTTTTAAATCAAGAGGGTACTCACAAGGGAAAACTAGAGATATATTACAATCTCAAAGACATTCTTTTTTTGTGATTAAGGAAAAGCAAGTTCTAATATGCACCATACACTATCATAGATCATTTTTTAAAAAATACTTAAATTTTTACTGATTACAAACGATGTCTCTTATAAATAAACGTTAATGATCGTTTTTATTTTTATAATTAAAATAGTAACTTAAATAGTAGCGGTTTAATTTAAATAAAAAATAAATAAATATATATTATGTATTGAATCGACATAAATTAAGTAGCATATTTAGTCGTAGAGACGAAGATAGTCACATACTATTACTTTTAAATAGTATTATCGATCGTTGTTAAAAAATTTTGATAATTTTTAAATGTTAATCAACGGTAGATCACTTGTAAAAGTGATGTCTCAAAAACTCATTAAATTTTTTTTTTTAAAATAAAATAATACTTACGTTGTCTCACAATGTGTCATCATAAAAAACAAAATTGTCTCAAAATGAATTTTATTAACAACTTTTAGTACAACTTTAATTATTTTTTTATTGTACTATCTTCAATAATTATTATATACATAATTGTTAAATTTATTTTTACATAGTTTGGATTGATAAAAATAAAAAATTCAAAAATAATTAAAATAAATAATTTAATAAAATTATTTGTCTTTTTCAATTATTGTGTTTTTTAGAACTTTAAATAATACTAATAATTGTGAGAAGGAAGGAGTATTAGTTATTCAGTTTCGACAATCATACTACTACCTACTTTTGTAAAAAAAAAAAAAAAAAAAAAAAAAAAAAAAAGACATACTACTTAGTACTACGTACCAACACAATGCGATTTCGGTGTAAACAATTTACAAATACGCTTTAACAGCTACGGCCAACGAATAATGGTTCAAAAACAATTTTTTAAGGTATAAAAATAATAATTGAAAACGCAGCTTTTGGAATCCTCGTAATCTATGCATAAATACAACTCTCCAAAAGTTAAATATTGCAGTCACGTAAAATGACAACGATGAGTCAATGACTAGTTTTTTAGTAGTAGATAAATAAATAATATTTTACCTATTTTAAAATAATTAAGTTATCCGATTATTTCATTTATATTAAAAAAATATAAATTAAATAATAAATAGTTAAAAAATACATAATAAAAAGTTTGCATTGAAAATAATATATATAAATAGTATTAATTAAATAATATAATTAAAAAAATATATTAAGAATTAAAAGAATCTATTATTTTAAAACAAATATTTTTTGCAACAATTATTTTTGAACGGAATAATTAACAAAATAAACTTCCATTATTAAACCTTTGCTAACACCTTAACAAGCATGCGTAGCTAAAGTAAAGTGCAGGTTAAATTCAAAATAAAAAATAATTTGATACCGTTTCTGGGCTCAAGGAGATATTGCCGTATCTTTTATAATTTGTAGTTTGTACTTGCATTATAAAAAATTTATTAAACCAATGCCACAAATGTGATTTTTTTTTTATGAACCACAAATGTGACTTTCAGCCCTTCTCAAAAGAAAACTCTTTATTAACTGCATTTTTCTGTGTTTATTATATATATATTTTTTCGTTATTTTTGGCGACATACATGCCTGGCTTTTAAAAGCAAACAAACATTTTTTTTTTATTAAAAAACAATTTTCTGAATACATGTACATTATATTATTATCATATTGAGTTAGCTGGTTGTATTTTTTTATCTATATAGAGTGATAGATAACACCTAAAATTCACACTCATAAATAAAAAAATTTGAATTCAAATTTAAATAATTATGATATTTAATATAATAATATTAAAGATCGTCAATTGAATTGAGTTTTACATACATTAGATGTGTAATTTTTTATATAGTCATCTAATTATACATTGGTAATTTATCAAAAGTAAGCATTTTTTTATTAAAAAAAGGATATTCTTTCATTAAAAATACTATAATACAACGAGAACGATACAAATTTAAAAATCGCTAAAATAAAAAATAAATAAATCAACAAATAAGTTTACACAACCAAATTAATAATATAAAACAATAAAAATACATATAAATGTGAGATACTTACAATATGTGTAATATTCATGTAGCTAAATCTGTAAAGTTGATAATACAACAATCATTATTTAGATCTATAATTGATTAAAACTAATTTGTTACTTTAAATCAAACAAATACTATAACAAGACGAAAAATAAATATCTTTACATTAAGATAATAAACAAAATAACGACGCATCTAGACAATAAAAATTCCAAACAAAACACAAAAGAACAGCAAAATATACCTTAAAACAACTTATTACAATAAAGGAGATCAAACAAATCAGTCAGATAGGTGATTACATATCAACAAATAACATTAAAATGTAATTTTGTTACATTGACATTTTAAAATAGTTAAAAACACTCAAATATTTTAAAACGTCCATGTAAAAATATTTAAAAGCTGTTGAAGGAAAATTTTTAAACAATTAAGACGAAAGTGTAAGAAAACAACAAATTAAAAAGTGATTCTTAAAACAAATAATTTTTTTTAATTAAAATTAAAATGTCAAATTATTACATAATTAATTTGACATTTCAATTATATTGAAATTTCTTGTCACTTAATTATTTATCATTTATTACACTGTAAAATTTATTAAAAATAAAATAGAATAGAAATAATACAAAGATGTCGAGAGAATTATATTAAAAAAATAATATAGAAAATCGTATTTGTACAAAATAAAATATAAATAATAAAAATAAATATATCATTAAGGTATAACTCAACAGACAAATATTTCTATATTGTTAAAAACCTTTATAAAAAAAAAATTGCTAGGTTTGAAACAGATGTATTTGCAAAATTCAAACAAAATTGTACTAATTAAATAACGATGATTCTCCCCCTGCCAACTATATGCAAGTCATAATTATTCCCATTTTTAGTTTTATTAAAAATGTTTAGAAAGGACCTTTATTAACATATTCCTATTTTATTTATCAGTGAGTGTTTGAATTAAAGAAAGAAATTTTATAGCAAAAAAATTAAGGAAAGAAAAGACTCAATTATTAATGTTTTAAGTGCGTATACGGTCTAATTATGTAAGTGGAGATCATAAAATTTAGTTATACATCTGTCCACAATACACATTCTTAATTCAAAAAATATAAACTTTCATACAACGTTTTTTAGTAATGAAACTCTCTATTTTATTTAAAATAAATTGGAGAAGATTCGTCTTAAAACATTTCAATCATTCTCATTAATTTATTTTGACTGAAATCATTATAATTGATAATAAGAAACTAATTTTTTTGGGGTCAAATAATAAAAAACTAATACATACGTAGGTAAAATCGTTTTATAAAAGCACATACTTATATAGTATTATAATATTGTTTATTAAGGTAGTAGTTAAAATATTTCTATAAATATCCACATGATAATATATAATTACGATAAGTTATCTATAGAAACATGTATTTTTAGTAAATTTTAATATTTTAAATGAAATAATTTATCTAGAATCTCTAAGCATTAATTGATACAGTTTTTCTTTTTGCTCTAATTTTTCTTTCTATTTTTTTAAAATTTCTATTTATTTATTTTTTTTATATTTTTGATTTAAATATGTCTTTGGTTCTGTAAATATATTATTTTTTGATTTTAATCATCGTAAATTTTTTTGATTGTATTTAATCATGTGGCACGAAAGAAGACAGATTTTCTAAAAACCGCTAAATCTCACCTTTGATTTCTATTTATATTATTTTTTTATAAAATAATATTAATTATTAAATGATAATTAATAAATTTATTAATTATTATTATAAAATATTTTAATTTTTAATATATCATAAAATATAATATGTTGGTGTGTATTTATCGAATAATATTTTTTTATAATATTGATTCGTTTTTTATTATACATAAATTAAATCAAAAAAGAAACTTATAAAATTAAAATAAAAAAGTAATATATTTGCAGTGAACAAAATATATTTAAATCCATATGTTTTTTTTTAAAATATACTCCCTCGACTCTAAAAATATTTTCTTATTAACTAGAGTTTTTTTTTTTTAATTAAAAATCACTACAATGCAAACTATGTCAAAAATATGTTTTGTCAAAAAGAAAAACTACTTTAAATAATGGAATGTAATAAAAAAGAATTAAAAAAGAAAACCACAAAATGAACGTGTAGGAAAGGAGAAGAAGAAGAAAGACGAAGAAAGCGAAAGACAAAGAGCATTTTCAAAACTTCAAACTCTTGAAAAAATTTCACAGAGAGAGGGCTCTCTCTCTCTCTCTTTCTCTCTATCTCCTCTCTCTCGCTGAAACCCTAGCGCGTTCACGGAATTCTTTTTGCCTTATAAGCAAACATTCCGGCAATCCTAAACTTCCTCCGCCGGGAATATCTTATGAATCGCCGTCGGAGAACACTCTGTTCTATCAATTTAGCTAAGCTAGGGTTTCAGTTAGATACAGGATTCAGAGATCTCTCTATCTCATAACTCTAAACTAATTAACCGATTTTTAATTTTTTTTGAATTTTTTTGAATTAAGCATCGTAACTGCCGCCGAACCTGGAAACGGTTACCGGCTACCGGATCCCTATTTGCGATGGCGAGGGGAGGTCAGTGTTTCGAGAAGCTTCGGAGGTGTGTTCGGACGGTTTTTTTCGTAGCGGCATTGGTGGTGTCGCTGCTGGTGACATCATTGCCGGTACTCGTGGCGGTTGTTGATGTGATTGTACCTTGCGTTTTAATTTCGAGCTTCACGTGCGTTAGGTGCTACGGTTTCAAGGAGCATTTGAGTCGATATTCTTTTAAGAGTTCATTGACGGATATTCCTCTTGTTTCGGTTATAAGATCCTTCATCATTATCTGTATGATCCTTTTCAAAAGCCTTTTTATTTGCATTGTGATGTTATGAAATTATGACACTCTTGTTGCTGGTATTCCAAGGGATTATATATTGTGCTTCAAATTTTACTTTATCATTATCAATCAGAACAAGTGATTTTACTTTATAATACATTGCCTAATTTGATCATAGGGCCATTTGTTTCTTCGTTTATTGTATTGTATTGCATTGTGTTTCGACGAAGATAAAGATTGCGTTGTGATTCATATATTGTGTTTCATGTCATATAAAATTTATGTTCTGTTCTGCTGGTGTACATGAAATTATAAAGTTGAAGTTCATCAGGAATTTAAGGTTTTTTATTTATTTATTTTTTATCTTACTCTTTTTATATGTGTTTTCTTCGAAATAAAAAGTAAATAGAATATTATAGTTTAGAAATATTATGTTGAGTTAAATATGAAGTAGGAGTAGGAGTAGTAGTAGTGTCTCCTTTGTCGCACCTTTTGGATAGAATGTTCTTGTTATTATTACCAAATGAGTTATACTTTTCTCAATTTGTATTCTGTATACAAAATACAAAATCTTTACAAGGAGTAGTAGGTGAATAGTGTCGTTTTCATGTATACAAGATTGGTTCTCATGCTGTAATTTTTTTTTTTCCTTTTTAATGAATGCAGGTGTTTATTCAATTTGTGATGGTCCTGCTCTCTCACATGGTCCTTATCTTGGAACAGTGACTCTGTCTTCCTTTGTTTCAATTGTTGTCCTTTCAGTCAAAGCTTGTGTTTTCACTGTTAATTCTCAGATTGAAGGGGAAGCTTCGGGTTCCCTTGCGAGGAAGATACTTCATTTGAAGAAGTCATGGGGAATGCCTATCTTATTTCTCTCGTCCGTTGTGTTTGCCCTCGGCCATATTGTGGTTGCTTATAGAACCAGCTGCAGAGCAAGGAGAAAGCTCATGTTTCATCGAGTTGATCCTGAAGCGGTAAGTTTTGGATTAGTTTTCTAGCCTCATAACAACATCTCAGTCTAGTGCTCAGCGGGATTGTTTCTTTTTCTTGACTTATGTAGTTGTACTTTTTTTCTCCAGCTTGAAAGAAATTTTCTGAATTCACGACGCGTAAATCAATCTATTGTATTTACTTTGATGACGCACTTGTAAAATTATTTATTTATTTATTTATTTATTTCTTGCAAATTAAGCAGGTCCTTTCATGCAAAAATGTTTTCTCTAGCTATCAGAAGGCCCCACGCTCTCCTATTCCTTCCGGGGGGAGAACCCCAAAAAGTGACAGTGAAATGAAGCGGAGGCCATTTGGAGCAGCTCGTGATGAAGAAGTGCCAGTCAGATTACTTGCAGACTCAGACAGCTTATTCATCACCTGCCAAGGTCTTACTCTCCATTACAAGCTAAGCCTCCCTGGCTCACCTCCTTCACTTAGCTTGTCCTCATCATCCTTTGTTGAACCTAGTTCTGCTTGCTACACTTCATCAATGTCTGGAGGGCTATCGAAATTTAATAGGCAATTGCCATACGTCTCTTCAAAAATCCAGCGACAACTCTACAGGACTTATAGCAATCAATTCAATGACTCATCTTTATATGCTCCTCTTTTATATGGTCCAGTAACTTCTCCCCCTCTTTCCGAAGATATCCCTGTTTTGCATCTAGATGAAATTGGTGAAGATGATGAAACAGTTAAATCAGATACTCTGTCTTTGGATCAAAAATTCGAGGGCATGGGCCAAGTCGGTATTGTTTTAATACATGGGTTTGGTGGTGGAGTCTTCTCTTGGCGGCACATAATGAATTCTCTCGCTCGGCAGAGTAATTGCACAGTTGCTGCATTTGATAGGCCTGGTTGGGGATTGACTTCAAGGCTGCGGCGGGAGGACTGGGAGAAAACAGAACTGCCTAATCCTTATAAACTTGAAACTCAGGTGATTATTATTTATCCTTTGTACAAACTATTTTAGAAAACATACCCTATCCGAGAGGTATGATGTGATTGCTTCCCTTTCAAGTGGAGAGTCTACTTCTGGCTTCCAAGGCCTAGAGATTTCAGTTTTTCTTCAACCAACAGGCTGTCCAAAAAATCTAATGATGGATCTATATTTTTCAGGTTGACCTGCTTTTGTCTTTCTGTTCGAAGATGGGATTTTCTTCAGTTGTGCTAATTGGTCACGATGATGGAGGGTTGCTTGCTTTGATGGCTGCACAAAGAGTTCAAACGTCAATGAATTCTTTCAACGTGAGTATTTCTTCCTGCTCTCTTTTGTTAAATAGATTACTTAATCAATTTGATGAGCTGCATGGGGCAGCTTGGCTTTTATCTGGAAGCACATGTAAAGTCAAAAGTGGACCTATTGAACTAAAGAAGTTAGTTGGTGTGTATTGTGATAGCTAAGGTGCTTTAAGTTTTCCTTCAAATAACAGGATGAGTTGAGAAATTAAGCAATAGTGCAATATGCTTTTGTAGATTTCATGATTTATTTTTTGCATTGTGTTATGTGTTCACAGTGGCTTGATAGAATCTACTCAATGGGAATAAAAGGTTATTGTAATTTTGGGATTAACACACATTCATATATTGCATAACATGTTAATTGCTAACTATGCAACAAAGTAGTAATGAGTTATGACAGCGAAAAACAGGATTCAAGGACAACGAATAAGTACTTAACATTTATGTAACTTGGTATTTAGTTATTTGTATATGTATGAATAATTCATTTTAACAGGTCACATTACTGAGATTTGGTAAAATTGTCCTATGCAAACTAGCAGTAGTTAATGATCGAGGTTATAAGTTACGGTTAATGTGCATTTGACATTTTATTAAGTTGTTGGTTTTTTTTTTTTGTCATTCAGGTTACAGTGAAAGGGGTTGTATTGCTAAATGTTAGCTTGTCTAGGGAAGTAGTTCCTTCCTTTGCCAGAATCCTTCTGCATACCTCACTTGGAAAGAAGCATTTGGTTCGGCCGCTACTAAGAACCGAAATCACCCAAGTGATCAATCGGCGGTCGTGGTATGATGTTACCAAACTGACAACGGATGTTTTGACTCTCTATAAGGTATGTAGGTACCATGATCTACATATTTTTATATGAACTGGAACTGCTCTCTTTTTCAGATTCAAATTGCAGAGTTTTCTCATTGATTATAAGTTTAATCTTCAGCCTTTTATGTGATCTTTCTATCGCTTTTTGGTTTATTCTGGATGTGCTTTTGTTGAGCATCACTTGGGAGAAAAATTTATTGACTTGGGTTACCCATGACTGTTCTTGTGTGTTTAGGCTCCGCTATATGTAGAAGGATGGGATGAAGCAGTTCATGAAATTGGTAAATTGTCATCTGAAAACATCCTTTCTGCAAAAAATGCAGAATCATTGCTACAAGATGTAAAAGGGATTTCATTGTTGGTCATAGCTGGTACTGAAGATTCACTAGTTTCTCTGAAATCTTGTCAAGCGATGGCATCAAAATTTGTGAATTCTGTAAGTATCCATACCCCAGTTGATTTTATCCATTCTCCACAATGTGGATATATGAAATTAGTGTGTGCTTGGTAATAGTGGAAAACACAAGGTAGAAAATAAAATACCCACATTTTTTATTTCCCAAGCATTTTTCATGACATACGATTACTTTTCTAATACTTATTATCCATTTCACATGCAGAGACTGGTTGCGATCTCAGGATGTGGTCATCTACCTCATGAAGAATGTCCAAAAGCGTTGCTTGCAGCTGTATTACCCTTCATCGGTACACTATGCTCTGTAAATAACTTGCAAAGTCAGTAGGTCATCTCTTTTCAAGTTTATACATAAGTCAATCCATTGTAGGGTGCTTTTCCTTCCCATGTCCTCTTTTATTTCATCTTTCCTTTCTTTGCTTTTTATGCAATATTTACTTACTTCAAGAGAAAGAGATCAAAGGCATCATCTCTTCTCTTGGGTATTTTTGATGTGTCAGTTTTATTTTAACCCTTTTATTTTTTTTAGCTGTTAATAGTTGAGCTGCTTGTCGCTTCGCACTAAAAGAAAGTGGGAAGTGGATGACATATTTTGTAAATTTATCATGAGTTTGATAATGAATATAATTAGCATGGTTGTTTCCAGCTGCTGGATGTTTATCATTCCGACCTTCTTTATGCAGCACTTCAAATTTGGTTACAGTAAATAATGTGGTAATGATTTTAAAACAATTTTTGGATTTTTGGAAGGAAGGATTAGGAGGGAATTGAAACTTGAAAGGGATGATAAATATTTCAAGTATTATTGTTTTTTAAATGAAAGAAATAAAATGAGAACTTGTCGTCAAGTCTGATGTCTTAGTTTTTTCCCCTTGTTCTTCTAAATTTTATATAACTTAAATAAAAATTAATATTTTATTTTGCATCTATTTCTTTCATATTTTCAATTTACATTTACTTAAAATATTTAATATAAGGCTATAAATTAACGTTGCTTTGTTTTTCTGTATAAACTTTCTATCTATATGAAAAATCATGTATCTTATAACAATAATATAATTATTATTATTATTACTTTAGCTCAGAAAACGATTCGCGGAATGACAAAATTCATCTTGTTTCTTTTAAAAAAATATAATATTCATGTTGTTTGATCAGTAAACTTAAAAAGAAAAAAGAAATTCAGAGTTAGATTAGACTTTACGTATTTGAACGTCTAATCCACATGCATTAGTGCTGTTAACGAAGAAATGGCAAAGTGTTATTTCTACAGAGTAAGTTTAATCTCTATTTCTAAAAAGAAATAGTCTTTAGAGTGTACAAAGGTCCTCATGACAGTTTTCTTTTCCTAAAACCAATTTTCTAAAACTAGTGAGAATTTTCAACTCTTATTTAAGTTTGTGGTGGCTAAGCTGGATTTTGTTTTCTTGTTGTATCGTGCTTTGGACAAAGGATTCCCTGACTGTGATGCTTCGATGTTGCTTTCTTTTTTGGCAGCAACAATATGTATATGTTGGTTCTGTGTTTGTCGACATTTGGGTCATCCCTCTCATGGTTCGGTGCAAGAATTTTTTGCTAATGCAGAGGTGCATTATTTTGCTGCTTTTGACAGCAACGTTTTGTAGTTTTTTCCTAGTGTGCTCAGAATTCTGTTTTATCCATCTTAGACACATCTCCGTGCCTTCTTCTTCTTTTAATATATTCCTTTGATTATAAAATTTTAATCAAAATATTTGGGGATTTTTTTACAAAGTATGGTTTAGATTTCAATCAAAACGTTTATCAGTTGAAAATTTATTAAAATTTAGATAAATTTTCAGGGATAAGCTTTCAAGAGGAAGAAAATTTGGAGCTTTTAGTGGTTGTAATTTGAAGTTAAATATGTTTGTCACAAATCACAATTAATCCATACGAAACCTCAGCTTAAAATTTTCTCGACTATCACTCATTGAGCACTAACCTGAGACGTCGGACCTAAGATTAAAATTTTAATCATTAATCTTACATGCTTGAGATGTTTGTATTATATATTATAGATTTTAATACTTGTAATTTATTACTTATTAACAATAGTTCTATTATTATATTGTATGTTTCTTTAATTTGAATCTATGTGCTATTTTATGTTATTTAATTTAATTATAAGTACTATGAACTACCTCTATTGAACTTTTGCTTTTGGATTAAATCACTCCATTTTGAAATTAAATGATAATATCAAATTTTAATATTCATTTTAATCTATAACTTCAATTATTATATTTATTCCGCCATTATAATTATTTATAAAAATTAATATTTGTTTATATTAAGTCAGACTTTTTTATTTAAGTACATTGTTTCAAATTTGTTAAATTAAGACTTAATTAGGCTTTTGGGTTTTATTGTTTATTCTTGTTTTATTTTGATCTATTCAAAATTTCATTTGTGTCATGTGTTTCGAATGTTATGTATTTTTTTTTTATAATTCTATACTTAATGTAGTTGAAATAATTTTATTTGATGGATTGATGGACTTTTTTTTTGTCAACAATAGATTGTTGGACTATGTGACAAACAAACACAAATAACATGGATTGAGACCCTCAACATTGTCAACCATATCTTCCCAGAGTTTATCATTTGTGACAAATCTAGAGTAGTGGATCCGATACTCACACTGTGGGGTGTGACTCACAAATCATAAAATATTTTGTAGAAAACTTTACCCTATACCTCACAAATTTTTAAAAATGTCAAATATAATTTTGATTTTCTTTTACTATTTTACCGAAATTTTTTTTTTAAAGTTTTCCGATATAGAAGAGTAAAAAACTGTATGCCGGAAACTTTTAAAAAAGTCTTTCGGTACATTTCAACTTTTCAATAGAGGTTTACCAGAAAACTTGTGAAGAAGTTTTTCGGTACACATTGAATTTTTTTATTTTTTTCTTTAATTTTGTAAAATAATAACTTCTTTATCGGAAAACTTGGAAAAAAATTTCTGGAGTGTAACTTCTTTATCGAAAAACTTAGAAAAAGTTTTCCGAAATGTAACTTCTTTACCGAAAAACTTGGAAAAAGTTTTCTGGAGTGTAACTTCTTTACCGAAAAACTTGGAAAAAGTTTTCTGGAATATATGTTGTGCACCGGAAAACTTAAAAAAAAAATTCAGTAAAATTGGTGAAAAATTACAAATTTTAAAATTTATATGAAAGCAAAAAGGTCATTTCCTTACATTTGTGGAGGTAAAGGTTAAATGTAGAGGGTATAGAGTAAAATTTTCTACTTTGTATCTTTGTTCTTTAGCTGGGTTTGGGCCTATATTGTTTGTTCATTTTGTTTTTGGGCTTTTTTTAATTCCCTTGTTGATTGCCAAGCCAGCATATTTGTTGCATATAAAAAGAAAAAAAATGCTGTTGCAAACAAATTGTTTTAAGAAAAATCAAGAAAAATGAGAAAAGAGATCATTGTTGAAATCAAGAAAAATCAACAATGTAAAAGCACCATTGTTTAGAGAAAAGAGGAATCAAGAAAAATCATAGAGTGAGGGATCAAGAATCTTAGATAAAATAGAGTGATGAAAGCTTAGGTTGTTTGTGATTGTTCACCTTGAACATTGAAAAGAGCAAGAATCAAGAGGTTCTCTATTTTTGTAATCCGAAATGAACTTTTTTATTGATAGTGAAAGAGCTCTTCTTTCCTGAAGAGGTAGGGCTTTATAACATCATAAATCATAATTGTTCTTTATAAATTTTTATTTTCTAGTCTCATAAGTATAACATAGTTGTAGAAATATTTAATATATTAGGACATTCGAAATATTTTTTTTCCTTTATATTTAGTGTGAGTAAGTTTTATCGATAATATTTTTAAAAAACAAATATTTTTTATTTTTGTATCATTCCGATCTTACCGACACACACTATTTACTCGTAATCTTTTTGTCTCTCTTTTCTATCATTAGAAATTAGCAATATTATACCTTTCATAGGAGTCAAATTTGAGATCTAAAAATAAGTTAACAATTCATCCACTTCTAAAACAGAGCTAATTTTCAATAGTAAAAAAGAAAGATGAAAAGATTGTAAAAAAAAAGATGGAGTTGTTACAAAAATATTAAACTATCTCCTCTTTATTATTACAAAAATCTATAAATATATGTTATTTAACCATCATTCATCTCTCCGAATTTTGCATTTTACTATTGATAATATTAATATTAGAGAAATCAATCTCTTTAACCCATTGCAATTGTCACTAATAATATCAAAGCTAACTCAATAAACAAATACACCAACAAATAACATATTTTCCAGTCTCTACAAGCTTTATAGTTTATTGAATGATCATTTATCATTTTAAGAGTCGTGTTAACAAGATTCTTAAGAATATATATTAAAAAATACAAAAAATATAAGTTTTATGTTGAAAATATCAATTTTTAAACTTTTAAAAAATTGAATATACAAGTTTCAAAATATTATTTCTAAATAATAGAAAAAAATAAAAGAGAAGCATAAATAATAAAAAACAATATAAATAAGTTTTGGGCGAGTAAAATTAAAATGAGGAGAAATAAGAGAAAAGAGAAAAAACTTAAAGAATTTGAATGATAAACAATAGTTATTATTGTCCTTAAGAATGAACATGTGACATAGATGATTGATGAGTAAAATTGTATTAGTACTAAACATGAAAATATTATAGATAGATTTTACGGGAGTGAATAGAGAAATTGGTCATTCAAATTGTTAGCATCAATCAAATTAATCTCTGAATTTTACAAATTAACGAATATATTCACGAAATTGTAAAATAGTAATTAAAATAGTCTATATTTAAATTTTTATAGTTAGAGATTATGATATGATATATTAATTGAATATTTGACTTCTCCATGTTGATTTTATATTAATGTGATCACAACGTAGATTAATTTTCCGATGAAACATAATTCTTTCATGGAATAATTTGTCCATAATTAGCTCATGCACAATTACAATTATTCGCAATTTTATTTTTTCAGAGATAACAAAATTTTCATCGACATATTTGTCTTCAGAAAGATGACATTGATACGAGATCAATGTAGATAAGTCACCTACCTATTCAATTAGAGTGCCACATGAAAATATTAAACGACAAAATTTACGTAAAAATTATTTTAATTGATATTTTACAATTTAAAATATGTATTTACTAATTCACAAAATTCAAGAACTAATTTAATTTACACTTATAATTTCAAAGACTAATTTATATATTCACTCTATTATTATAAAAAAAAAAAATTATAAATAGATAATATAGTATTAGTCTGAAAGATATAAAATTATAAACAAAAATTGGCGGGGTATACTATTCAAAAAGTTAACCAACCCACATAAGATATTTCTAACCCCACATAACAAATTTTCTTGAGAAAAAAAAACCCACATAAAAAGAAATTAAATAATTCAAAGCACTATCCATATGCCATTTTTGGAAAGAAAGAGATAGAACATGACAAAAACTATATGCAAGGATCAGTATAACTATAAACAGAAAATTGTGGAAACGCTCAGAACGCGTGAAGCAGAGAATTTCACAATTTCATGTCAATTTCATTTCAGCCTTGACCGGTTGACCCACCAAACCAAACCGAACCGAACCGAACCGAGTCACTCTTTCAAATCAAAAGATCATAGCCATGCTATGCTACTCTCTACTGCATTGCATAACCCTGCATGCTTCCACACTGTCGTTTAATTACTTATTCCGTACGGAATAATCTAAATTCTCCTCAACGACAATGTCGTTTCTTCTCTGATTGTCGTTTTACTCTTACCAGCTTTCACTAAAACCCACACTTACTTAACTCACTTTCTTTTTCTTCTTTTTTTTTTTTACTTCTTAATTTTCAGTTTCTCTTTTTTCAAACTAGGTATGTTCATTTTTCATAATGCTTTATTATATGATTTATTTATCTATAATGTCTGAAATTATTATGCTTTATGTGATTTCTATAAGATAATTTTGCTCATTTAATGTCACAGGTTCTTAGTTGTTTTTTCAAATTTTTGTGACAAGAATATGTCACATCATTCTTATGGAGCAAATGTTGAATTTAAATGGGGGAATAAAAGGGGAATTGGTGTGAAAAACAAAGGAACACAGTTCTATGAATCATTTGTATACGATGGTGTTGATTATTCTCTATTTGATTGTGTTTATTTTTACCACAATGATCACGTTGAGACTTCTCTTGGTAAGCTTGTCAAGATTTTCGAGAAATCGAATGGCGAAAAGTTGGTGAAAGTTGTTTGGTTTTTTCGTCCTTCTGAAATTCGTAATTTCTTGGGGAGTTATCAGCCACATTGGAATGAGTTGTTTTTGGCTTCTGGGGATGGTGTAGGTGTTTCCAATGTTAATCTCCTGGTAATTTTTTATTTATTGTATGAATTTTTATGATTGTGGATATTTTATGCATGTGATCATGTACTATAGTTTGAGGTTTAGTTGAATTGAATGTAGGGTGTGAATGTAATGTTTGTGATGAAAAATGCATTTAATGAGAGATATATCTTTGAAGGCCATGTATATACTAGTTTGTGTTGGTAGGTTGAAATTGAAAATGGTTCTTATGCAATCTTTTGGCACTTGCTGAAATTGTTATTTATTACGCGGATGCTACAGTACTGTAGACTGGTGCTTAAAAGTTATCTGAAATACTAACAGCGATCGACGACACTTCTCGAAAGTATAATTTAACGGTCTTTCTGGTTTTTACACCTGAGATAATGACTTGATTGATGTCAATTTGAAAAAAATAAGGAAAAATTAATGTGACTGTCAAAACTCAACTCGTCTCCAACCGATACCAATCAGGTCACCATCTCGTCAAAACTCAACTCGTCTCCAACCGATACCAATCAGGTCACCATCTCAATTGTAAAGACGAGGAACAGTGTCAGTAAATATAGTGCCGGTTGTAAGAGAAATTTGAGAGAAGGTGGTGAGTGAAAGCAGAATTATTTGCCAGCAGTTTGAAGATACTAGACTCCCTTTTGAAGATGTGAAATTGTTACAAAATTTGGTTTGTTTTATTTCACTTTTATAAATCATGTACTGTGTTAACTTACTGAAGATATACACAAGTGTTTACTAGCATGCATTTAGATGGTTGGATTAGGGTGTTTATGTAAGTTGGAGTAAATTAAGTTTTAGCTGCCAAGTTTTGGATATCCTTTTTTGGGAAATTCAGACATAATCATTCTGGAAATAGCTAATGCTTCTTCTTCTTAATGGTAGTTGTGTAGTATGTAAAATTTGATATAGTTGAAAAGTGAGTTTGTCATTCTGCACAAAGTTTGATGGTACTATTTCCTCCTTTCAAAATTCTGTTTTCAGGAATCAGTTGTTGGAAAATGCAGTGTTGTTTGCACTTCAGAGGATAAGAGAAATCCCAAACCAACTGAAACAGAGTTAGAGAGAGCACATTTCTTTTTCAAATGTACATTTGATGTAGAAAGATGTGTAATTGTTGAAAAATTTCCTAATGTGGTTGTTGGAGTTAAAGGTCAGCTATCCATGTCATGTATTTCCTTGCCTTCTATCTTCATTGATTAAATTGGATACATCACATATAGTAAATATTTAAGATGTTGATATGGTGCATTTACTTGATATTTTTTTTTAATATGGCAGTCGGTTGTTGCCATAAACTAGCATTCTCAATTACATTAGTTCATTGTGTTGGTGTTCTGCAGTGGAGCAGTTCTTTAATAGCAAGGGGAGAAATTATGCGACCGTTCCTTCTGATATCTTGCGCTGTCAAGTTAAAGAAAAAGATGAAGCGAGAATTTCTCATAATGTCTTGGCAAAGAGATCATTTGATTTTCTTCCACATAAAAGGCAGAAGATCATAGAAGAGAAGTCAACCATTGGTAAAAATAGAAACTTCCAACATAAAAGGGATTTTGTTGAGAACGAAGAACTCAGACGGGATGAAAGTGTCAAACCAAATGAGAAAATTAGAGATAAAGATGAAGCAAGAACTTCTGAGAATGTCTTGCCAAAGAGATCATTAGATTCTTTTCCACATGAAAACAGGAAGGTTACAGAAGAGAAGTCAACCATTAGTAGAAGTAGCAACTACCAAAAGAAAGAGGAGTTTGATGAGAAGGAAGAACTCAGACAGGACAAAAGTGTTAAACCAAACAATAAAGTTATAGATAAAGATGAAGCGAGAACTTTTGAGAATGTCTTGCCAAAGAAAGCATTAGATTCTTTTCCACATGAAAAGAGGAAGGTTATAGAAGAGAAGTCAACCATTGGTAAAAGTAGCAACTACCAAAAGAAAGAGGAGTTTGATGAGAAGGAAGAACTCAGACAGGACAAAAGTGTTAAACCAAACAATAAAGTTATAGATAAAGATGAAGCGAGAACTTCTGAGAATGTCTTGCCAAAGAAAGCATTAGATTCTTTTCCACATGAAAAGAGGAAGGTTATAGAAGAGAAGTCAACCATTGGTAAAAGTAGCAACTACCAAAAGAAAGAGGAGTTTGATGAGAAGGAAGAACTCAGACAGGACAAAAGTGTTAAACCAAACAATAAAGTTATAGATAAAGATGAAGCGAGAACTTCTGAGAATGTCTTGCCAAAGAAAGCATTAGATTCTTTTCCACATGAAAAGAGGAAGGTTATAGAAGAGAAGTCAACCATTGATAAAAGTAACAACTCTGAAAAGAAAGAGGAATTTGATGAGAAGGAAGAACTCAGACAAGATGGAAGTGTCAAACCAATCAGGAAAGTTACTGAGGTGACTGAAAGGCCAGATGCAGTAAGTCTCTAAGAATCATGACAATAATCATAGTTCTGGTTGCTTTTTTTAAACGGATTTTTTACCGCTTTCTCAAAAAAAAGTAATTCTAGTCTCCTAGATGAGGTGGATGAATTGGATACATCATAGTTTATCTGCTTGTTTTGGTGTGTTTAGAAATTCAAAAGAGCAAAATTTTATAATTAAAGTTTACTCATCATTATACATACATTCACCATTTCAAAATGTTCCTTCTTCATTGGATATAAATGATTTAACTTGAGAACATGACTTCTGAGGCAAGATAAAAAGATTGGGAATGTTGGTGGTAACAAAAACAAACATTCATGATTATAACATGTAGACATGGTTTCACATATGACTGCAGTCACTGCTCTAACCCTTTTCCAACTCCTATTTTCTTGGTTGCAGGAAAAAAGAAGGTGGTTTAAGAAAATGGTGAGTTTTTATTTCTTTATATTTATATATTTTTCGTAAATTTACTGAGTTCTACGGGAATAAGGCCAATTGTATATATCACAAAATGACAATTGCATGCAACTACTTGTGAATGTTTTTACTTGTTTGGCATAAATGAATCTGACCTAGGTTGGTTTAAAATAAGCTATGTTAATCTTATTTGGAATTTACATCAACCAGTGAGGAATTCTGTTTTTGTACTGCAAATTGCAAAACAAAACATAATGAAGTTTCATGTTCGATGAACGTTCTATGTTTCCTATTCATATATGTGCTTCCAACCTTTTTCTCTATAAGTATTAAAAATGGCATTCAAAGTGAGTAGCATGAAGTGATTGTTATGCTTTTTTTATTATTTATAATAATTTTGTTTGTAGCCTTGGGAAGACAGACTACAAAAAGCTCAAGAGTTGGATACCCTGGTTTTACTGAGTAATCTGGATCCATCCTACACGTCGTATGAAGTTGAGGTATACAGTATCCAAATTTTTCTTGTGCTTTCTTTACTTTCTTGTGCAAAATTAAGATCTTATTAGAATATTTAAATACTAAAACCTGAAGTTCCAATTATATAAGAAATGGACACGTGTCCATGAATAACAGTGCACAAATTGTAGATTTAAATAGATATTGATATAGAGGTGATAACTGAAAAGTGAAAACTTTACCAATAGTTGAAGCTGATGAAGTCCATGTGCTAATATAGTTTAGGAAGTACCTTTGATATATTAGAATATGCTAAATGTTGTGTGGGATTGTGTTTTGTGGAGATTCATAATCTTGTAGTTGAAACATTAATGGATATGACGGGGCCATCGGTTGAGAGACGGATTACACTTCCCTACTAAGAAGTCTGGGTCCAGATTTTAATTTAATGTCGTCTCTTTGTCTAATGGTCTTGTTTCTTAATTACCTTTTCTTCACTTATTATTGAGGATATTGTTTGGCATGCATTCAAAGAAAAGGTTGAGGCAAGGATGCTAGAATGGAGCCCGACTTACAATAGTTACTATGGTACTCACTTATTTACTTTTATTAACAGAAAACAATTTCATGTTTCATTTTTATTATTGGTCTTTCATTGTTATGATGGAAAACATAAAGTTCACTGGTAAATGAATTTTTTTTATTTTACTTTTAGATCATTAATAGATTTTGTTTGCTCATATACCGACAGGTAGAGCATTGGTTATTTTCAGAACAAAAGATGCAGCTGCAAAAGCAATATCAGAGTTGAACACGAGATGCCTTATTCTCGAAGACGGGAGGTATTTCATGTTGAATTTCTCTTCGGTTATACACATTAATTGATCTCAGTCATCAATTAATGTTCAGAGTTGAACATGAGATGCCTTATTCTTTGAAGCATTTTAAACTTTGCAATACATTGTTCTACGTATGTACAGTTTGTAAGTTTCCTGCAGGGTTGTATGTGCCAAGAAGGGAACTGTATGTGATCCAGTCAAGCAAAGCACATTCACCGGCCATCTGACCATCAATAGAGCCGCGCTTCAAAAGCAAAGCCGGGAGATGGTACTCTAACTCAACTTGATGATCAATTAGTTTTACTGCATACTAGAAAATATGATTTACAATGTATTATTTGCCTTTTACAGAGAAAGGCTGTATCAACATCACATTGTGCACAGCCCAATACAATTGAATACGCGATGGCTATTGAATGGGCACAGCGATATGATATGTCCGAAGCATGTTGGGAAGTCTTATGTCAGGTGGAGCAATTTTTTGTGTCAATCAGTACTCCTCAATCTTGTTGATCAAACATCTTTTTGACTAGTTCAGATGGTTTAACTTAATCTGTTTTTTTTACAGAAACAAATGAAGGAGATAGATGATGTCAAGAGTAAACTTAGAACAGACAGGATATTTTTTGAATAGTTAAATTATACTTGATGAAAGATATATCATTTTTCAATATCTGACTTTCTCTAATTGCAATCTAACAGAATGTTTAGAATTTTGGCAGAGAAACATGTCGTTGTGTTTCCGCATATACAAGGACAATTGATTGTAGCCACTCATGATTCAGTTGCCTATCCATTTTGACCAAAAAATATTAGTACACTGTATATTGAACAAATTAGATGCAAATATATGCAATATTTTCATGGTAATTAGTGAAATTATTCATTTCTAACAAATGTGTCCTTTAGTTGGGGAAATAAAAAAGTGGGAAAGAAAATGGAAGGACTACATATTGGCAAGGTTTTCCATTATGATTTAGATTGTAACATTTTATTCCTCCTTCTTTACCACCTTCATCGTCTGTATATTAAAGACTCATAGATAATCTTTCATAATGAGCTTCCCAATAGAATATGTATCTATACCGGTGATTGTTCATCCCGCCCATTTTTATTGTCAACAACATATGTTCTAACACAAAACTCATTTTTATTGATTGAAATTCATATGGAACTCACTAAATTATGTAGAGACCATATCAATATGGTGGATTTCATTAAAATTTCAATCAATAAAAAGAAGTGTGTTGAGAGATGTGTATTAAGGAGTGTATTGATAGCATTTATACAAAATAAATACCAAATTTTATTATGGCTCTTATTTCAATTTTATTTACAATTTTATCATTCTTTATTTAATTAAATAACTGAATTTTTGAAAATATTTGTGTATACCTATATACAAAGAAGATTGGTTTGACTTTTTCTTTTAATTATACATTTTATTTATCATTTTATCATTCTTTATTCAACTAAATAACTATATCTATATATATATATATATATATATATATATATATATATATATATATATATATATATATATATATAATAGGATACCAAATTTTGATGTATCTTTTTTTCCTTTAAAAAATGGTATTGCCCTTGTCTCAAATAAGTATGAACCGACGTAAGTTAAATTATAGTTCATGTTGATCTCACCAACTTCCTCCTTAATAGTGTTTACATCATTGCTATCTTTTTTGAAGACTCTGAATCTTACATTATTATTGATCGTTAATCATATGTGAACAAAATTAAATTTGGTTGTTATAATTAAGTTTTTGGTTAAATAATGTATCATATGTTTCTTTAATATTTATGTGTATTATTAGTATGTATTCTACTTTCTTGTTGATTTTAAAATATGGATTGATAATAGCTCAATCCATAATCAATTTGATCGTACGAGTCTCACATTTGAATGAAAGTAAATTTCTGTAAAAAAAAAAGAAAACACAGAAAAGATGTAAAAACTAAGTTTTGGATTCTATTATTTTTCTTCTTATTAAAATTAAGTCATCAAGATTATGAAGTTATAAAATCTTTAATCTTAATGGTTGAATTTGTGAAACCCCTTTGTTGGGCATTATTAGAAGATTTTGACTTTGCAAAATCAATTATTATTGCTGGATGTTAATTATACTTTATGGCAATGTAAATTTAACATTAAATTAAAGTCCTTAAGTTTATTATAGGACTCCAAAAGCAATTGGTTTGAAATGATTATTTCAGGATTTAATTTATATACATAATAATTTTAAATGTTTTTTAACATTAAATAATAACTATGAGATTATTTAAATATATAAAAGAGGTGATTTGTGTATTCATTGCGTTAAAGTTTTTGATAATTTTTAGTAGAGATGTGATGTTAAAATTTGAATTCTAAACAATTGAATTGAGTTAAGATTTTTGGATGGATATATAATATCAAAGTTTGAATTATGAACATTTAGCACGTTGCTCTCGTGATCCTCCAAGGCCACAATAAAACTCTTTAAACTATGAAAATTAATCTCTTATTTTTATAAATACACAAAAAAAGATAACTTCAATTATGAAAGATATTAGTCGTGTGGTAGCTAGTAATTATCGACAAATTTGAGGTGATCGAGTTGTAAAATATTCAGCGGTTATGTTTCAATTTCATTCTATACATAAAGAGGACTTTTATTTACATTAACAATTTCTCATGTTAATGTTTTTTTTCTTTCTAAACTTCTCGTGTTAATGTTAACGATGTGCATTATCTGTATCATCTTTACTATAGGCAAGTTAAAGATGATTTAATTGCATTTTTAGTGTATTTATTATAATTAATGAGTGGTTTTATTATAGAGATTAATGTGTGTTTTTAGGAAGAGTAATGAATGATTTTTGAGCAAAAATAATTTCGTAATTTTTTTGACAATACTTTTTTTGAGGCATTTGACAGAATAGTTTAATAATACCGTTTTCCATCTTTTTCTTTATATACTTTAAACTCTCATTATTCTCATTTTCTATTCAAAATCATACAAGTTTAATCAATTACAAATTATTTGTAGCTAAAAATTCATCAAAATTTACAAAAATTATAAATCTTTCGAAGTTCTTCTTTGACGTCTATTTTCTCTTCTTTAAAAATCCTATACTTTTACATTCTATTAATTTTGTTTGCCGAATTTCTTACTTCAAATATTTTTCAATAAATTTATATTTCAAATAAACACAAATATTTAAATAAATGAAAAATGAGAATTTCAGGATTTCAGATAAAATAAATTGATAGAAATATCAATTTTGATTAATTTTAAAAACAGAGAGGCTTAATTTACTAAGAAAAAAGGAATAATGACACAAATTTAAATCAAATAGATAAAATAAAAAACTATTGAGCTAATTAGAATTTAGAAACATGGCGAACTCTTTTTTTTATATATAAGAAAAATAGTGAACTCTACTTAATAGTATAAGGGCATGGGTTTATTGAATTTAAATTAGTAGGAAATAATTAAATATTGTTATTGAAGTGCATTCTAATGGTGGATGTATATACCCTCACCTAATTAATCTTCATGTTCACATAAACCTTAGAGTACTGAGAAAACAATCAATGAGAATGTAAAATTTTATTGTTAAATATTCCTTAGATAAAGGAGAAATGATTTTCAACCATATTTGTTATAACCGGTGAGGTACCAGCATGTGATTCACTTCTCGAAAAAAAAAATGTTGGAAACTAATATTTGGTGAAGAATCTGAAATTAAACAAAAAAGAAGAAAAAATTAAATCAAAAATATCCATATTGGAAACCAATATTTGGTGAAGACATGTTAGATAGTTCCATCATGCATGTGCTAGCAAATTTTCCCAAATTCTTCTTCAACTCCTCAATTGAAACCTTTAATTGGAGCAATTCATGCAAGCCAAGTTCATCAATAGGACACTCCCACCAAATTTGCCTTTGCCTAGCTTTTCTCATGTGGTCTATCTCTTCCCCTTTTTTCTTTTCAATCTCCAAATGGTTAAGAAGTTGAGTCAATTGCATATTGAGATCATGTACATTAGTATTTCTATTAGCCTCAACAATTTGGTGAGTATTAGATTTTTGTTGAGGATTACGAGTCAAATAACGATCAATGATAGATTCGATTTCTGGATGACCAAAAGAAAACGCCTTATTAGCGGGAGAGAAAACTATAATTGCAATCTCAACTCCACAAAGGGTGCAAAGTTCACTAACTTTTTTAAATAGTCCTGATCGGCGCTTAGAGAATGTAACTTGTAAATGACTTTTTTTCTGTATTTTTTCAATGGGGATTTTTTGTCTACCTAAGCTAGACTTCTTTGTCATGGTGGAAAGAAATAGGTGAGAGGAGACCGTGAAAAAGAAGAATCAAAAAGGCCAAAAGCTTTTCTTGTGTGGTTGACTTCCAAGAGTAAAAGCTAACATGAGTATATATATTGCTAAATCTTGATTTACACAGATCAATTAATTTTCCTTTTGATGTGTTTTATTTCTTTTTATTATTAGTCCACAACTAGGAAGTTATATAATCTTTGATCTTAATACCCGATTGAAATATGAGATGGAATTAGTTGGCATCATAAAAAGGATTTTTATCATTACAACACAATATTGGTAAATTCTTGATATTTAATGCATTCTGTTTATGATTTTTAAATAGGAGATATTTTTTATTTAAAAGCATATTTTAAACATTATATTAGAATAATATTATATGTATTATTTAGAAGAATGATTTTAGTAATCATTCTAAAACCGTAAAATATTAAACTTATATTATCAAAAAGAATTATATTAAACTTATTCTTTGTACACTTAAATTTTTGTTTTTTATTAAGTGTGAAGCTTTCATCCGGTATGTTACAAAAATCACATAACTTAGGTTAGTCCCTAAGAATAAAACATAATTTCTAGTCTGTTACAAAATAAAAAAATAAAAAAATAAAAAAAAAAAAAACAAAATAAGAAAAAACAACCAAATAAATGTCTCACATTTGCAAAAACTCGTGGACGGCAGGATTCGAACCTGCGCGGGCAAAGCCCACATGATTTCTAGTCATGCCCGATAACCACTCCGGCACGTCCACTTATTTGTTTAATATTCGCAAAATATTTATCTATTATAGTAGTTTAGTCAACCATTTCAGGATAGAACTCACTGAGAAAAATTAGAAGTGAAACCTTCACATTACATTTCATTTCATTACCACCAAAAATCAAACGCAGCGCCCAACGAAATAAACACGAATAACCAAACTATCGACCTTATTTATCAACTTCGCATTTTCTTTGTTCTAAAGTTAACTTTATTTTCATTCATAACATAACAATTAATCATCTCGACAAAATTTAGGGTTTGTTAAGCACTTAAACCCACTATGCTAAACCTAAATTCACGACTACCTAGAATTGGAGCTTCGATCACTAAATACCTCTTCACAAGTACGTACTCGTGTTCTTTCTCACATTATTTCTGCTATCATTTAGTAATTAACTTTACATTAACGTGATAACAAGAATATTTAATTGTTTTCAAACTATAATTCAAAAAATTAATTTTTCTTCTTTCTTAATGCTTTACAGGGAATTATACACCCATGTATAAAGCGGGATATACTCGAAGCACCCGAAACTATTGCCTTCAACCTTCGGTTAGTCCTTCTATTGATTTGGTTATGGAATTTTAAGATTGCCGAATAAAGTTACCAGGTAGAAGAGAGGAGAAATTAGAGAACTGAATATTGTAATTATTTACATTGTAAATCAAATGGCAATTTGGTGGGAAAATGTTTGGAATCCCTAAATTTTAGAAAGTGTAGATATGCATGATTGAATGTGCTTTTGGATTACTGGAAAAATAGTTTTATTAAATTTTTACTTGCTAATGACATTAATTTATGCTTCTATTTCACTTGCATAGTTATTTTTTTTGTTTGTTGTTATATTTTGGACAGTTTCAACGGAATTCGTTTACTAATTTATACAAGAGAGCCATGTTTGAAAAGCATAATTTCCTGTCAACAATGACTTCTAGCAGCACGACTGAGAGTGGGAGTGAACAAAAGGAAGCGTAAGTTTTCTTTTTGTTTGAGATGACTGATTCTGTGGGAGTATCCTGAACTGTTGTAAATATGCCAGCATTAAAAGATATAGCAATGATGGTTGGCGTATTTACAACTTACAGTTTTGGATGCAGAAGCAATGTTGATCAATTAGATCATTTCTCCATTATTTATTTGGGCATCAGTTGTAGCAGCGGTCATATTTATTTCAAATAAATTTTATTCCATGTCAGCCATATCTCTCATCCAATGTCAAGAATTCTCATTTATCAAATGCCCAACTGGCTTTTCGCAGATTGTAGTCGGTGAATGTTAACCTTCCTTAGGAAAAATTATGCAATTACTGATGACCTTGCCCGTATAATCTATTAGATGACATTTGTCCATTGTGTGAATGTGACCGATTAAATATGTAGTTAAATTTAAAATGCACTAGTAACATAACATCCTTTGTTGATTGCATCAGGGAACCATATCTTCATCATTTGTCACTTTTCTGATATACTCCTTACTCTTGAAGACAACTTTATGCAGAATATCTGTGACTTTTGTCGATAAGGATGGTGAGGAAAAGCTTCTAAAAGTCCCCATTGGAATGTCTATGCTAGAAGCTGCTCATCAAAATGACATTGAACTTGAAGGTATGAACTTTGATATACTCCCTCTGGAATGAAATATAAGCAAAAATGGTAGTTGAAAAGTTGATATATCTGGTTAAGAATTTAGTTCATATACATCAACTTTTCAACTACTATTTTTGCTTATATTTCATTCTAGAGGGTGTAACTGTTAAACTCTTTTGCCCCTATATTCAAGGTCTTGTGAATATATCTCTGTTTTTTTATGTTTGTTTTTTGTGTTTGATAGAGCACATCAGCACTCATATTATTTCAACAATGTAACTACATTGGGATCTTTCATTGTTGATTTTCATAAAATATTTCATTCTTGCTACATGTTCTGTGTTGCCTTCATTATGATTGATACACTTATCCTTTACACTTTCCACATTTTTTATCGACATTCTTTATACCAACATTAAATTTCTTACTTGATGTTATTGCATTTGCAGGAGCATGTGAGGGCTCACTTGCTTGTTCAACTTGCCATGTTATAGTCATGGTACACCATGAGTGACATATGGAGTAAAATGTTGTTTGAGATTAATTTAATTATTTTCCTGAACTGATGACATTTTCAACTTGCAGGATGTAGAATATTACAATAAATTAGACGATCCCACTGACGAGGAAAATGACATGTTGGATCTAGCTTTTGGACTTACTGAAACGTGAGTTTTCTTGTTCATGGAACTTGGAGTTGAATTTTTATAATCTGTTTTTGTTCCTTCCAAGTTCTTCATGGACTAATTTTGACAGTTATGCAGATCACGTCTAGGTTGTCAAGTGATCGCTAAACCTGAACTTGATGGAATTCGATTAGCTATTCCTGCTGCCACTCGAAATTTTGCCGTTGATGGTTATGTACCGAAACCACACTAATTATTACTAGAATTTTTTTGCAATGCAAAGAATGCAGCTATCTCAGTTTTGTAGCTTCAATGAGTTATAGATAAATGAGCATTTATTGATTATTGATTATAGGCATTTATTTGGTACTGAGTTTAGTCGTGATCACTGAGCTCCTCTGTATGACAGACCAAAGAGATCAATCAGATCATGGTGGAATAAACTACGTGTGTTGTATTATTTTTATTGTATCAGTCACAACACTTTCTAACTCTCTAAATAAATAAAAAGTTCAAAAGAAGGAAAACGAGAGTATCCTGTATTTGGACGTTTTTGCATTTAAGAGAATTTATTCAAAAACAGGCATCTGATATTTTTCCTTAATTATGCTTGTTAAGTTGCTACCCGATTTGGAGTTGAAATTCGACCAAGAAATATGTTCTAGAACTAGAATGCTACTGATAATTTTTCTTTATAAACAAATGTTAATAAATTAGTGGTTATATTAGATTTTTAGAAAGTCTTTGTTAGTTGGGTTGCATTGAGATGAAGCTAGAGGAAAATGGAGCGGGTGAGGCTGGGAGAGATGGAGGGTGTGTGAAGTGAGTTAGAGTTTGAATGTGTTTGGGTATTTAAATGAGGGTGGTTCTCCTATGTCTCCACAATCCACATATATAATCATATCATACTATTTGTTAATTTCCCGCCCAAATCCTACTAAACTCCACATAACTAATGTAAATAGGAAGAGAAAAGCAAGTCAACCATCCATATACTTAGTTTAATGTATATGAATCACTTTACAAACCTAAATTTCAAAAATCTCCATTAACCGTCCAAATCATTAATTAGTTTTTATCCATTCATAATGTACATGAATTTCCATGCCCACCTCTTTAAATTATCTTTATATAAACTCATTAAAAATCTAGGCTATAAGAATCAATGCATGCGATACCTACCAATATATCACATCACATGCGCGACACTTTCGTAATACCCTATAAAATCTGTTTGTATACAAAATCTGTTTAAATTATTTTTAATCTGTTTGTATACAATTTTATAAAAGTGATTTTTTAAACTACAAAATTACCATAAAAGACATGACTTTTACAATACCCTACAAAATTTATAAGTTTAATTCATTTCTTATACACATTTTAAAATTGATTAATATACCTTAAGTACTCATTAAAAAGCAATAAATAAACACACAAAAAGCAAAAAAAAAAAAAATATCAACGTACGAATGATGTAAAAATAAAATGATTTAAGTAAAAGGCGTAGAAACAATAAAAAAAACGATGTGGAAAAATTGAGAAGGAGAAGGAAAATTGAAAAGGAGAAGGAAAATTACTTGATGAAAAATTGAAAAGGAGAAGGAAAAGGAGAAGAAGAAGGAGAAAAACTGTCACAATTGAGTGCGTTAAACTCATGCAGTACGAAAAAAAAATCAGTGGAGGGTAATTTTGGATTTTTCAAAAAGGGTAAGGGTAATTACATCATTTTCACTTATTAATAGGTTAAGTTCCGTGTTTTTAAAATTTTTGGCATATTTTTCTCTCATCTATCGCATTAGCGAATTTGAGAAACTACTATTTTTAGCTTTTTATTTTTAGCTAAAAAAATATTTTTTTAACAAAATGAATTTTAGAAAATCTGAAACAAACCCCCTTCAAACCCTACAAAATGATTTTTGGTTTAAAAAAATAGATTTTTTCATGAAAAAATCTGAAACAAACGCACTCAATACTTAATTTGAGTTCATTTTGAAGACAAAGTTGTTGTACTATTTCCTTTCTATTGCACACCGCAAAATATTGTCATATATAGATACAACAACTATCATCTCTTTTGACCATTCTTATATGTCCCTGTTTCCGAATCTTTTTGTTTTTTTTGTCCTAAGTGATTCCTCCATCATTTTAGAAGCTTGGATACCTAACCATTTATTGGGTGAGTGATTTTTTGTGAATATTTTTTTCTAGCTATCGTGACCTTTTAACCTTTTGTTGTGTCTCCAAATCTATCCAATTCCAACCTTTTGTTCCTTCATGCCAACCACCGAAACTGTTTCTAATGAAACAACTAAATAAATGGTTTTCTGAAAAATATAAGTTATAGGCCATTTGTTTATTTATGATTTACAGGTTATTTGAATCTACGTTTTATAATCACTCTGTCTCAAAATAATTGAATTATTTGATTATTTCATATATATTAAAATAAATGTATAAATAAAATAGAGAGAATATTACTTTTATTAAATTATTTTTGTTATATATTAATATATTATCAATATCATTAATGTATATTAAAATATATTATATTAAAAATGATACATGTAGTATTCATATAATGGTAAAATTATAAAGAAGTGTATTAAAAATTAAAATGATAAATTACTTTAGGATAACATTTTCTTCTTCAAATGAATGATTATTTTGGTAGATAATTGTTTTACATTTTAATGTAAAACTACATTGTTTTCATCATTTTTTTGACTTCTTAATTAGTTTGTCTTGATTATATTGCTGAACCTCCTATATTAACTGTCATTGCAATCTCATAGTTTCCCAATTTTTATTAGTTT
>JBBPBQ010000003.1:53705418-53715605 GCA_037974755.1 Cicer yamashitae
TAATTTGGTTACAGACTACACTTATGTAGTATAATTTCAAAATAAAAAATTGTAGGAAACTAATATTTTTTGAACAAGATTATAGAAACTAATTAAGAAAAACAAAGTAGGAAAATATTTCCTGTGGTCCCTTATATAGAAATGTTTTTAGAGAAATTTTAATCCCAAATATAAGGGAAAGATAAAAATTTCAATATATTTATATATATTCCGACAAATCATGTATATATTTCTTAAATGTCTAATATACCATTTTTCTTACTTAATTTTCATATTAGTAGATACATTTAAATTTTAAGGTAACTTTAGGAAAAGTCTTTAAAAATTAACCCAATAAAATAAAATTTACTCGTTTTTGGTAATTTGTGTTTTTTAGGACAAGGAAGTATTTTATAAGCAACTAAAGCCATAAAAATAGCTGTTCATACCTAAACATATGCCATTCATGAGGCAGGTTAAAAAAAATTCCCAACCTCCTTTCTAATTGAAGAAATTTTCCATTTAATTTCATATGGTAAAAATGATGTGTACCTCCTTTCTAATCGAAGAAATTTTCCCCTTTATTTTCATATGGCAAAAATAACGTTTACCTCCTTTCTAATTTTCTACAACAAAATAAAAAGAGGAACAAAAGAAAAAACCAATTACACCATTGAAAAAGAGATTCTCAATGCATCTCCAAACAAAACATAAACAAATTCCACCACAGAGATGAAAAACAACTCACTTGTGAAAAGACTGAACCATTTTATTTCCTTGCCATTGCTTTCAAGTCTCCTATTTATTATTTAATTAAATGAAATTTATTTCCAAAGAAAAATTGTATTGGAAACTTTTTTATCAACAAACAAAAAAAAAGTGCTAGTACTATATATAACTATACAATGTTGTTAACATTTTTTCTTAAATTGCACACATAATGGACCACTTTAGAGATTCTCTTGGGTCCTAGAAACACTTTTGGCCTTTCCATCACTAAAGAGTGGAATCACTTTTTAGTTTTTTTTCCTATAAAAATAAAAATACACTATTACTACTACTAATTCAATAGTTCAATTCAACTACTAGTGCCTAATTCTTCGTACATTTTCTGCCACGCTCTCAACAACATTTCCGGTGCGTGCTATGAAAATCTGCATTAACCATACCTTATACTTTATACATTTTAATATTTTATTCAATTCAATATTATTATGGTGAAGAAATTATGATTTGATAATTTTATTGTATTGTATTGTATTGTATGTTTAATTAGTGAAAAAGAGGAATTGATTTTGTTATATTTTTGTTTCTTGTTTGATTTTCTTTGAACGTAGTGTGAAAAATGAAAATAATTGTACACTGCAATTTTTGTTATATGAATTAATGTTGCAGACATGGAGAGTTTGAAATCACCATTCAAGGGTATTGTAAACGATTTTAGGAGAAGAGCGTTACACTATACAGATGATTGGATTTCTGGTCTTACTTCAGGAACCGGGTAATTAAGTTTCTTATGTAATATCATGATTCATTCATGTAATGTAAATTATGTAATGTAATCATACTAATTAATTTGCAAATTTGAATTTCGTGATAATGTAATGTAACGAACGCACTATGTTTTTATGTATAATGACAGGATATTGGCCCCAACTACATATATTTTCTTTGCTTCTGCTTTACCTGTTATTGCCTTCGGCGCGCAGCTCAGTCGCGACACAGGTTGGTTTACCAAACTTTTTTGGATTTTCGATATTTGATATTAAATGGTAACAATACAAACATGCATATTAGGTTAATGCAGTGGCGAATCCAGGACTCTGAGTCAGTGCGAAGAAATATTTTTAGCGTTTAGATTGATCAAGAATTCAAGATTAGTTTTACTTAAATCTAATATTGACTGTTATGTATAGTTGTATGGCGAAGATTAACTTTGATTAAGCTTTTGCACTATCACCTACTAAATGGTAACACACACAAACGTGCGTATTAGGTCAATGCAGTGGCGAATCCAGGACTCTGAGTAAGCGAGAAGAACTATTTTACCATTTAGATTGATAAAGAATTCAAGATTAGTTTTCCTTAAATCTATGCACTATCACCTAATACACTCACTCTATGCATATATATTTTTTGGCAATGAAATTGAACAATTAACAATTTCTTGTTTTGATTGTATGTACCATATAGATGGAAGCTTGAGCACTGTGGAAACACTTGCTTCAACAGCCATTTGTGGAATCATACACTCCATTTTTGGTGGACAGCCTCTACTAGTACTAGGAGTGGCAGAACCCACTATCCTTATGTACACCTATTTGTATAATTTTGCTAAAAATAGAGAAGGATTGGGAAGAGAACTCTTTTTGGCTTGGGCAGGATGGTAAGAAAAACATTTCTTATATAACTCAAGTTCATTCATTATGTAATCATTGTTTAACAGTTGTTGTTCTAACATTTCAGGGTTTGTGTATGGACTGCTCTATTGTTGTTTCTTCTAGCAATATTCAATGCTGGCAATATCATCAATAGATTTACAAGGATTGCTGGTGAGCTTTTTGGCATGTTGATTACTGTCTTATTCCTTCAAGAGGCTATCAAGGTTAGTTTGTGATATATTAAGGTTTGTTTACTTTGTGAAAGTATTTTTTGTTTTCATTTTCTAAAATATGTCTTCATTTTAACTTATTTATATTGATATTTGAGACTCTTGAAGTGAACCATTACGATGGAGAGAAGATCAATTGCTAACTCCGGAGGATGCATTCCTGAAGAAAATTAAAACAATTATTTTGGCATTTTCTTGTTTCCAAAAAATACAAACAATTTTTCATTTCATTAGTCTTTTATCTCTTCTGAGCAAGTAAAATTAACACAAATTTTAAAAGATAAAAATAGAAAATAGTATCACACCGACCCTTGAAAAGGACTTTGATTCAAGTTATTGTATTGTATGTTCAGGGAATGGTAAGTGAGTTTAAAGTTCCTAAAGAAGTGGATCCAGCATTGGATAAATACCAATTTCATTGGCTATATGCAAATGGATTGCTTGGTATTATATTCACCTTTGGACTTCTCTATACTTCTTTAAAAAGCAGAAGAGCAAGGTCATGGTTATATGGAACAGGTATGTCAAGTGAGTTCTGAGTGATAATTTGAACCGTCATTAGCATTGTTGGAGTGAGGAATCTGACATTTGTTTGTGTTATTGAGCAGGATGGTTAAGAAGTTTCATTGCAGACTATGGAGTTCCTCTCATGGTGGTGGTGTGGACAGCTTTATCATTCATAGTAGAATCAAATAACGTACCTTCTGGAGTTCCTAGAAGACTCATTGCACCTTTGGCTTGGGAATCTGCATCATTACATCACTGGACAGTTATCAAAGTAAAACCATTTTGCATGCAGTTACTTACACAACTTCACTTGTTTTAGTTGTTTTTTGGAAGTTACTGACAATAATTTCTACTGCAGGATATGGGGAAGGTTTCTCCAGCATATATTTTTGCTGCTTTTATTCCTGCTTTAATGATAGCAGGACTTTACTTCTTTGACCATAGTGTTGCATCTCAGTTGGCACAGCAAAAGGAATTCAATCTCAGGAAACCTTCTGCATATCACTATGACATATTGTTGCTAGGATTCATGGTAAACTTATATGAGAAAATGGGACATGCATTGTCGGCGTAAACTAGTTAGGTTTACATTGATCTCCAATGAGAATAAGTATTTTGTCACATCACCCGATTTTTGTAATTGAATTCTAATATGATAAAATTGAGGATTCCCATTGGATTGAGGATTCTAATTAATTTTATATATATATATATATATCTTTTGAATAAAGTTTTTTAATAATGCTTTGCTTTGAATCAAACTTTCAGACTTTGCTTTGTGGACTAATTGGCTTGCCCCCTTCAAATGGAGTTCTGCCTCAATCCCCTATGCACACCAAGAGTCTGGCTGTTCTCAAGAGACAGGTGAGTAAATGAATATTGGGATTTGTAGTAATTATCAAGATTGAATTTATGGTGATTTGGTGACATTTTTGAATGGTAGTTGATCCGAAGAAAGATGGTTAAAAGTGCCAAGGAAAGCATAAGGAAGAAAGCTAGCAACTCTGAAATATATGGGAAGATGCAAGCAGTGTTTATAGAAATGGATAATAATAATCCTGATGTAAGACTCTAGAACTTTAATCCTCTTTCTCTTGATATAAAGCTAATTGATACTATAACTACCAATCTCTTGGAAAGAAAAAAATTGTCCTTAAATATATGCATCACTTTAAATTACTAGATATTTACCCTTAATATTATTAAGTGCATTGTAAGATAAAAAGTCAAAATTAAACAAATCTATATATAAAAGGATATTTTAGGAATATTCATACTTAAATATAGACATATGAAATACAGTACATACTTTTCTTAATATATGTGAAAAATGCTAAAGGTAAATGGAGTCCGAGGTAGTAAATAGCTAAGTTACTAAGTGCTCTTGGTTATGTGCAGAACCATTCAGTGGTGAACGAACTAGAGGATTTGAAAGAGATTGTCCTAAATGGTGAAGATAAAGGAGACAACAATAAGAGCACATTTGACCCTGAGAAACACATTGATACTTATTTGCCTGTGAGAGTAAAGGAGCAAAGAGTGAGCAACCTTTTACAATCACTCTTTGTAGGAGCAGCAGTGTTTGCTATGCCTGCCATAAAAATGATACCAACTTCAGTTTTGTGGGGTTACTTTGCTTACATGGCTATTGATAGTCTTCCAGGGAATCAATTCTGGGAAAGGATACTGCTTCTTTTTGTAAGACCTAGTAGGTGGTACAAGTAAGTGAAAGTTACTTTTGATTTCACCATTTTAACAAAAGAGTAAACCGCCATTTTCGTACCTAAATGTATGAGGCGATTTCATTGTGATACTTGAATGTACGGAAACTTCAAAAACATTCTTGAACGTGTCTTATGTTAATAATTTTATGGATTATATTGACAACATAAGACACGTTCGAGGACCGAGGACCAAATCAACTAACATAAGACACGTTTAAGTACTAAATTGACTAGCAAAAGACACATTCGAAGATATTTTTGTAATTTTGATATATTCATAAATTATAGTGACACCACCTGACATATTCAATGACCCAAATGACCGTTTACTCTTAACAAAATCATGAAACTTCTATTGTCATTGAAATATGTTTCTAAATCCAATTTGTCTTGGCAGGTTATTGGAAGGTGATCATGCTTCCTTTGTTGAGTCAGTACCTTTCAGATATATATTCTTCTTTACACTCTTCCAATGTGTGTACTTTTTGGTTTGTTTTGGAGTGACATGGATTCCTATTGCTGGAATGTTGTTCCCTTTGCCTTTCTTTTTGCTTATCTCATTGAGGCAACATATACTACCCAAGCTGTTCAATCCACACCATCTTATGGAACTAGATGCAGCTGAATATGAAGAAATACCTGGTGCTCCAAAACTAAGTTTCAGTTTGTCCTTCAGGGTATGCTATGCTTAATTTAATCTTGTTTGTTCATCTCATTAATGCTTTACACATTAAACTAGTATATTAAAGATTATTGAGAAAAATCCAAGTTACACATTTTTATTATATATAAAGTCTTAAAAGAGTAAAGAAAGAGTGATACCTCTCACTATACAAATCAGTTTTGTAAGAATGAGTTAAGTCTAATACAGAGGTTTGTTACTTTGCAACAGGAAGTTGAATCACCAAGAGTTGGATCAAAGGAAATAGGCAATGCTGAAATATTAGATGAGTTAACAACTAACAGAGGGGAGTTGAAGGTGAGAACTATTAGCTTCAGTGAGGAAAGAAATAACCAGGTAACAATAGTGGAATGAATTGTAATTTAATACTTTTGTTCTTTCTCTAAAAAAGAGTGTATTGCATTTTATTTTATTTTATTTTATTTTGAATGATGAGGTTTTGCAAGTTTATCCTCATGTAATGGATCCACAGTCACAGATTGTAGGGGAAAGATGACAATCCTTGCAGCTCATAGTGTTGTCTCCTATAGTTGAAGAAGGAAAAGAAGATATCCATCCATATAGAGATGAAGAACAAGTTTTGCAATATAAATTTTCTAGCTGATGTAATCAAGTGCTTTAGCACGCCAGTTTTAATGGAATTTGTATCTACTATTAGGAAATAAATAGTGAAAAAATTTGTATTCTAGTTTGCATTCAAATTCTAGTTAAATGTATATACCGAGAGTTACTTATAACTAGAATAATACTTGGCCATTTGTGCGGGTTTAATTTTTTTTTTTTTTTTAAGGTAATATATATAATTTATTAATATATTAATCTTATTAGTAACTGTTTCGAATTGGACTTAAAGTCTTTGTACAATATTAAAAATATTAATCATGATTTAAGTGAAAATTTATATAATTAATAATTGTAAACTCTATTTTTATTAAAGTATATAAGTTATCTGAGAAAAAAAAGTATACAAATTATGTAGAAATTATTAAAATTACAACATTTTTTTCCTACATATTTAAAATGTTTCGAAACAATGCTTTTGGTAAATACATGCATGGATAAATATTAAGAGAAAAAGACACAAAAATTATTTATTAAATTGACTAATTGTTATTTGTGTATTACATATATGGTAAATATATGTGTCAACATAGTAGTAGTAGTAGTGGTAATAATAATAATAATAATAATAATAATAATAATAATAATAATAATAATAATAATAATAATAATAATAATAATAATAAAAGGTACAAAAGTTTATATTAATTATTTTTATTGTCTAGATAAACATTTAAAACTATTTGAATGTTTTATCAATCAAATTGCTAATTTTTATTAAAATATTTTTGTTTGAATATTTATTTATTTTGTTTAAACCTACTAAGATTGTTTCTTCATAATTGATTATTGGTTTTTATAGTTGTGATGATTATGTTTTTATATACTTCTTGTAATTTGAGATGGTTGTTACCTTATAATTATTAAAATGTAGTTAAAATATTTTGATGTATTTATATGTAATGAATTATCAAATTAACTTAATATAAAATTAAATATATTATAAGAGTTATGTTTTTTTTTATTTTAGAAGAGATGTCGTAATTAACTTACACAACTGTGAGGTACGGGTCCAACTTAGCAATATAAGCATTTGCTAATTGAATGGTAGGGCTTAAAGAAAAGAGATATGGTTTTTATTATTAGTTTTAATCATAAAGTTATGAAATTAAGTTGTGAGAATTATGTTTTAATTTTATACTTTGCAGTCATTTAAGATGGTTGTTACATTTTAATTACTCAAATATAATTAAAATATTATGATGTATTTATATGTAATGAATTGCCGATAGTAACTTAATATGAAATTAAGTTTGTAATAAAGTTGTATTTTTTATTGTTAATTTTTTAATCATATATGCAAAGTTATGGTACGATAAAAAACAAGGAGTGATTGTCCTTTAGAGATAAAATTAATATTTTTGGTGTTTATCATAGGTTTCCTTTACCGGAATCATCTTAATTGTAGAGATAAGTATGAACGAATTATATTTTTTTTTAATTGTTTGTCATTTTTTCTTCTCATTTTTGTTGAGTAATTATGTTGTCCTCACTACTTTTCAAATTTATTTATTATTTTTATATATGCATTGAGCAAAAGAATATTGTCATAATGAGCTATTAATGTGAACAAAACTGTGTGAGCTCATGGTTCCATATGTTGGGTCAGGACTTATGGCCGAACGGCTAGAAAAACAAATTTGTTATGCTAGTTAACATTGTAATCTTTTGACTCAAGTGAACCGTAGTACTTATCTATATTCAATTATCTATTATATATAGTTGAACTAAAAATCTAAGAATTAAAAATATCAAAATTCAGTTAAGAAAAATAATTATATGGAGAGGGAAAAAAAAAGAGGAAAAATAGAAGAGGGATAAAATTAAATGGAGAAATAAATGACAACATAAGTTTTGGCTCAATTGAGGAATTCGGTGAAGAGATTGCACAATCTCGCATTTCCCATTGATATTTGGGGTGATAATTGAAAAATCGTATTAGAATAGAACTGAAATACATAGATTAAAAAAAGAGGAAAAATAGAAGATGGATAAAATTAAGTGGAGAAAGAAAACAACATGAACATAAGTTTTGACTCAATTGAAGAAGTCGTCGAATAGGTTATACAATCTAACATTTTCCATTGATACCTGAGATTTAATATTGTGCAAGCGAAAAAACTCTGTACTAAAAGTGTGTTTCTCACCAATGTTTAAGAAGGAATCGAAATAATAATTATAGAAGATATCATTAGATAGGATATATTTTGTACCAACTAATATGAATATGCAAAGCTAGAAATGGACGAGGACTGAGAGTTGATTGGAGTAAAAAAAATAGTATAATTATTTTCATGAGATGCTTTTATGTGTGAGGTCTCAAGATATAACGCATAAGTGTGTAAGATTCAATAAAATTTAAAGTTTATTTTAATATTATAACAAATAGATAGATTCTAAAAAACTATAGTTAGTTGAAATACTATTGAAGAATTGTCTTGACAATACTCAAGATTTACCTAATATGTGAATCACATCACACTACCCCAGTTGAACCCACAATATTAAAAAAATAAATTATAAATTTATAATTTATTTTGTAATAACAGTGATCCACAGATATAGTGAGTGTTAGTGTGTTCAACCACTATTCGAACATATTTTGTGTTTAAATTTAACTTTAAAAAATAAAATAAAATTTAGAATCTCGAAAATGACTATTTTGACATGAAAATTTTATTCTATATTCCTGTTATTATATGTATATTTGGCTTAATTGTACGTTTGGTCTATTTATTATTAACAATTCACGGAATTAGTCTCCTATTTTGTAAATCGACAGTTTTGGTCTCTCTCTCATATTTTTGAACTAAAAAACAACGATGTGACATATTTTTAATGATGTGATATACAGTTCTATAATATAGAACCATCTAAATGCATTAATTATTCATATGTCATTAATTAAATTAAAAATATGAAAAAAATTCGAAGTTGAAATATATGTTTTTACGACGTTTTATTCCAATTTCATAGGCATTAATTATTCTACACTATTCAATCATATGTCACGTTATTTAAAATATCTCTCGTCATCATTTTTTAGTTAAAAAATCAGAGGGAATGACCAAAACTGTCGACTTTTAAAATAGGGGAGTCAATTTCGTGAATTGGTAAAAATAGAGGGACTAAAAGTGCAATTAAGCCTTTATATTTTATAATTTTTTTTTTATTTTCAAAAATTTAATTTATGTTCCTCTATATAGAAATGTACCAGAAAACTTATAAAAAGTTTTTTCGAAAATCTTTTTTTAAGTTTTTTTGGTACAAAAGCTTGATCATGGAAACTACCGAAAAGCTTCTTTTGTATTGAAAAACTTGTGAAAAAGTTTTCCAGTACATATCATTTTTTTAAACAAAATTTATTTTTAATTTATTTATATAATTTTTAACAGATATAGATGAATCGCTACTATTATGTGATAAAATATGTGTTGATACTATCAACGTTATCGCCACATATCAGATACTATCAACGTTTTCGATAAAATATGTGATAAAATATGTTTCAATACTATCAACGTTTTCGATACACAGCTTTTTCCAGAAAATTTGAAAAAAGTTTTTGAAACTATAGAAAAACTTAAAACTTTTTTTAATTTTTTCCAGAATAATCTATGTACCAAAAATCTTAAAAATAAATTTCTAGAATGTTGTTTCTGTACCGAAACTGAAATAAATTTTAGCACTCACTTGTATACCAAAAAACTGAAATAATATTTTGAATGAAAATAAATTTATAATATTTATATAAAGATAAAAACGTCCTTTCATCACATGGGAATAGGAATATAATATGGAGGATACCAGATAAAATTTTCTTTAGACATTTTAATTTTAAGTTAAAGTTAAAAGTTAACTTAATAAAAACAATTAATATTATGTATCAGACTGTATAAAAAGTACTCCCTTTGAAACTTTAAATCGTATTATAATAAAAGATAGAAAAAATCGATAAAGTATAATTCAATTGAAAAGTATCAAAATTATAAACTCTATACTATATTTAATATTTTCTTTATCCTGATGAATTGCACAATTTAGAATTAACAAAAGGATAGTT
>JBBPBQ010000003.1:53716694-53772965 GCA_037974755.1 Cicer yamashitae
TTTATAAATTAAGAATTTTAATTGATTAATTATCAAATTAAATAATAAATTTTATCAAATTTTTATTTTGATAATTAATTAATTAATATGAACTTAGATATAAGTGTATGTCATTAATGATCTATTTAAGAATAATGAGAAGTTTATATAATAAGAAGATATATTTTTCGACAGAAGTAAGAAGATATATTGTTATAATTTATTCAAATCATTTGCATTTTGTTAAAATACTTTTAAAATTATAAATATTTTAAATTATTAATTGTAGATATTCTCTACAAAATCAATCTTTTAAATAAAGTGAATGATTTCTTTATTTTTTTAAAGGTCAATGTCAATAATTAATAAAATTAATATGGATCTGTTTGTTTTAGATTATCTAAAAATCATTTTTGATATAGATAACTTAGTTTTTTTTTTTTTACAATTAGATAACTTAAACATTAGAGACTTTTAAAAAACAGTATAAACCACAATTGAAGAAACATCTAAAACAAATGGATCTATTGTTAGTATCTCCATATTTTTTCACTCCCTAGCTTCGTCCCCCAACAATCTAACCAACCTTCGTCGGAGTTTGAACAAAAAAAGGTTAGGATGCTGAATTTTTAAAATTTTAATTATTAAATTAAATATAATATTTAAGTTAATTGTAATTTTAATCTCTTTATTTTTATCAATTTATGAAACCAGTCTCTTTATTTTAAAATCTGACAGGTTTAGTCATTTATTATGATTTTTTTAACTAAACAAATGACGATATGATATGTTTGAAATAACTTGATATATAATACGATGATATAGAATAATTAACACCTATGAAATTGCAATAAAACCATCTAAAAACTTAACTTTCAACTTCAAAAATATTACATTTTTGTAATTTAATTAATGGCATATGAATAAATAACGCATTTAGATAATTCTATATCATAAAATCGTATGTCACATCATTTAAAATATGTCAAATCATCATTTTTTAGTTCAAAAATCTGAAAGATGAACCAAAATTGTCAACTTTTAAAATAGGAGATCAATTCCGTGAATTCATAAAAAATAGAGAGACCAAAATTGTAACTAAATCAATATTTTATTGTATATTAAAATTTTAAGTTTTAAATTTGCATGTGAAAACACAAAATTTGCAAACACAACTGTAGATAGAGGGATAATTAGATTGAGAAGGTGCACAAGTTTGAGATAAACAGAGCTACCAGTATAACATATCAATTTAGTTCGTTATTTTGGAGGGAAAAAAATCTGAACGCCAATTTTGATGAACTTTTATTATTTTTCTCACAAATTTCTAACTGTTTTTGATTAAAAAAAACATGTTGGTTTAATCAAGTTCACTTTATAAAAAATGAAGACACTTATTTTATAAAATTCAATTTTTTTCAAACTTTAGATTTTTTATACTATTAAAACAATTGCATAAACTTTTTTTTTATGACATGAGTACATAAAACTACAAGGATAAAAATATGCAAATGATTAAAAAAATATACTTAAATACAACATATTTTTTAAGATAACATTGATATAGTGTGAAATAAAATATAATATTTTCGCTCAGATATCGGTCGTTGATATTAAATAGAATGAAACTATACTTTAATTAATATAGGTTGAGTTTATTTCATTAAGTTCATTTTGGACTAAAACATAAATAATAATAATAATAATAATAATAATTGATTTCAATTAAATTTTTTAGTTTATAAAATTATTAATTTGATTTTTATATCTTCGATGAAACTCATAACACACAATTTAAATTTAAATTGAAAGATATAATGTATTTCTAATAGATTTATTTTTGTAAATTTTCTATAAAATTATAAAAAAAAATAAAAAATTGTTTGGATTTTAGGATAATCATGAATACCCGTGGTCCCAACAAAACTCAGCCAACCAACGTTGTATCCTCTTGAACGATTTCTTTTACTTCCTTTTCTTGTCTTCCCCCAAATTCCACTTCTTCCCTCTTCTCCAAATTCCCAAATCAAGTAAAGATTCCGCCATGTAATGTGTTAAGATACTAATCAAATTCTGCAAGATTGTTAAGATACGAAATAAAAGATGTGTAAGTAAACTAATCATGCATTGTTATGGAAGACTTTTCTTCAAAGAACAAATAGACCTTCACCAAAAAAAGGAACAAATAGACAACTAGATAGAATATGTAAATTCTAATGTAAATCTTCAACAAGGTGGTTGGTAGTTCTCTATAGTTTAACATGAGGTGTATCTTTTCTAATTTGATATATTTTTTTTATTATATAAAAAGAACAATTAGATAAAATGTTTTTACCATTCTAATCTAAGACTGGCTTCCATTACTCATTATATATTTCAATTTAAATCCAGATATATAGATGCGACGGGACGTTTTAAACTAAATTAATTAATAAAATCACATGCAACCATGTTACTAATTGTTGCCTAATATTTGTACATAAAAGCAATTATTCTCAAACCTTCCACTAATCAGGTTCGTTTTGTTTATACCCAATTTTCTAATTCTATTAAACTTACACAATTATTATTGCCGACCAGAAAACAAGAAAGAAAATAAAAACAAAGAAATAAAGAACAGCCACCATATGTAGGCAAGATGAAGGGACATTGATATTAAAAATATAACTTTGTAGTCACATGGGTTGCCTAGGATAAGATATGATGGATTCCCTTTTTTATTTCGTAGCTTCATATGATTTTCCTACACAAGCTTGGTGCATGATTCTTCAGTCTCCACGAAGGCATCCATTATTATTAAATCATGTAGATTTGGTATCAAACATTTATCAATTTCAAATAATTGAGGGGCAATTTCGTCTTTATCATCCAGAAATCTTGGACCCCCCTATTCACCTTCTCATAAGATCCATGCGAACATGATCAAAATCAAAGCCATGTGTGTTTGGATCATGGTACAACCAGCCTAGCTAAAATGTTCATCCATCTCTCATAAATTTATTTTTAAAAAAATTTATTCAACCAAACCAATATTTTTTTAATAAACAAAATCAATATTTTTAAAAAGTTAAATTAGCTAAATTTTAATTAGCTAAATTAGCTAAAAAGTTTATAATTTTTTTTTTTAGAAACTGTGGTTCACATAATACCTAAAGAAACGCGGAAATTTCTTATAGTGTGTATTTTGTATTAGATCATTAATTTGCAAATATTATTTGTGATTCAAGTATATTAGTTTGCATCAATTTTTGATACATTTACTGATACTATTGTAAAATAAAATTTAAATACATGTTATATAAAGTTAAATTATCTAAAATGTTATATTATATTTTAAAAATAAAATTTAATTTTATTAATATATGAATTCGATAGTTTATCTAAAATTAAATTAAATCACTTATTTGAAGAAATTAATATATAAAATAAAGTTTTGAGTATGCTAATAACTGATAATAAGTATGTCTTAATTATTTTATCAAAATAAACTTTAGCCTTGCAAATGATTACTCGACCAAACTTATTTCTCACCTTATATTAAAACAAAGTTAGAAGGGACAAAGGAAATGTTGGCCCATGTGTAAAATTAGCTGATAAAGACAAAAGTAGACTGTGTTGACAAAAAAATAAATTATGGGAGTATTTTATTAATTAATTTACTTTAAAAAATTTCTTTGAATTTTTATCCTTCAAAATTTATGTTACCAATTGTAATTTATATTTTATTACAAAAGTTCACGTCACATATTTAAAGTGATTTTTTTATGACATATTATTGATAAAATTTTAAAATATTATTAGTTTAATAATTTAACTATTTAATCTTGAATCATTATTAATTTATCTATAACTTCAAATTACAAATTAAATTGTTAAATTAAATATTGAAAAGTTAAGTTAATGATATTTTAAAGTCTTAACAATAACATGTCACAAAAAAAAAAATCAATAAAAACATGCAACATGAACTTTTTTAAAATAGCATAGACAAAAATTAATAACAAAAAATTTAGAAAAATCAAAATTCGAAGGAATTTTTTCGAGGGACTGAAAATGAAAGTTAAATAAAAATATATTTAATACATTTGATAAATTATTATAGGGACTAAAAGAAACTGTTTTAGACTTTTAAATAAATTTAAAATTTTATTTAATAAAAAGACTTCCAAAAAAGTTTTGTATTTAATAAAAAAAAGCTCCATATTCTCATATATTTAAATCTAAAATTAATATTGTTTCAACAAATATTAAATTAATTGACTTAATTAACAATAAAAAATAATTATATAAAATCATTTATATTAATTTAATGGATAAACCACCATTCTAGTCTTATACTTTTAGAGATTAAAATGTTACCATCAATTCAGAACATGATTCTTATTCTAAAATGTCTAAAAAACTAATTTTAAGTAAAAAAAATTAATAATTTAACAAAAATACTATTACAAACTTTAAATGACCTCGTAACAAAATTCGTTTTAGACTTCATTAGATCTTGGATCGGTTCGATATATGATAGTATAAAAAATTAAAGTATCATCAAATCATATTTTACAATATAGTTTGTTAAGATAATTTTAACAATAATATAATATATAACTATAGTTATAAAATGTAATGACTTTAATTTATATATATTATTGGTGTAAATAATTTTTACACTGTCGATTAATTATAATCATTAGATTATTAATAATATCTAACTGTTGACATCTTATTTATAAAATCACACATATAATTAATTCTAATTTATCAATTTTGTAAAACTTTTACTTTGACATAAGTTAAATATAATTAGATGATAATAATAAAAGATTTTACACTAACAGTATGCTTTTGAAGGAAATAAATTAATTTTATTGTCACCGACAACGTATGTTCTGGACTGAGAGAGCACGTGGGTTTTAATGGGTTTGTCTTAACCTTCCCAACAAAATCATTGCCTGAAATTTTAAGCAACGAGTGAGGCATAATATTGTGAATGTTGATACACCAGATACTCTAACTAATTATTATTATTATTATTATTATTTTATCTTAAAAAATATGATAAATTATGTCATAATTAACTAACACAATTGTGAATTCCTAAATTAGAATCTGGAATGATCAATCTAACACATTTGTCTTTAAAAACTTTAGGAGGACTCTAACTAATTATTAAGTGTAACTGATTTGTTTATCTAATATAATATATTTCATTTAATTTGTTTCAAAAATATATATTTCATTTAATTAAAATTTTATTTTAAATACCCTTCAACAGTAAATATCATCACGAGTATTCATAAAAATGCACTCATTTTTCTTAAGAGATTTAAAAAATTAATTATATTTAACTAAATTAATTTTAATCAAAGTAATTTTTTTTAGTTTTAATTATTTAGTTTTTAATTATATTTAACTATATAATATTTTTTTTTTAATTTTAACTCTTTGATTTTGAGGAAGAATGTGTCGTAGTAATCTACACTTCGGTCAGATAAGTAAAGTTTAGACAATAATAATTCCATTTGAGCCTAATCAAGGCTAGAATCTATATGAATTATGAGTTATGTTTAAGGCACTTGTTAATATTTCATAGTAAATTTCAATTAGTACTATTATTGTATAGTTTTACCCATGACAATTGCTGAATTAAAAGTAGATCAACCAACTTAAATAACCGATTGCTGAATCAATAATAGAAAGATTGAGTTTTAAAGTCTTAATAGGCCAATTGAAGACATTGCTAGTTACAAATATCCCAGGATTTTTTTTTTGACTCATAATATCCCAGGACTTAAGCAAAACAATGAAGTCATTTGGAGGATAGTCAAATCTTGGATGGGAATGAAATATTTAATGAACTTGTAGGGAAATTACTTTGGTAGGGTATTATACATTTTCAATATTAACTGACCCAATAGAGAAATACTTTGCTAGGGAAATGTATTTTGTTTTTAAAAAAAATTAATTAAATTTTACTTTTAATGCATTTTTTACATATGAAAATTACAGATCGAAAAAGTAATAAAATATTACAAATATAATAATAAAAATACTAATAAAGTTGTGTAATATACAAGCAAAATGTATAGTTCTAATTCTAACTATATATTTAGTCAAAAAGAAAATTCTAAAATAAAAATAGCCGCATGAAAATGAAAAAAACAATGTTTGGTGTCAATCTCGTAACTATTGAAAACGAGGTTTATCATAAAATACAAATGAACTTGTAATTATTTAACACTGACACTCGTGTAAGATGAACATGCATGCATTCATGGGAAAGCCATTATCACTTGCTGGAAAAATTAGGATAGCATAGTTTTTGGTTGAGTTCTTCGATGAACCGGTACTTCAAAATTATTATAAAAAAAAATTTAACCACGGTGGTCAATTAATTTTAGAAGTAATAGTTTATAACTCTTCTCATTTTTATGATTAAAACTGTGATTTAATTTATATCAATTCCATATATAATATATATTTATTTATTTTTTATTTTAATCAAATTAATATCATTTAAGTCACTATTTCAATCATAAAAATGAAATGATCGTTAACATCTATTTCTAAGAGACGATGTTATTGATTGTTGAAGTGATAAACATTTTTTAAAACATGAACTTGGTAGGCATGGCCTGTATTAGAATTTGTCTAGTTCCAATGGCATTGATGTAATTTTATGCCAAACACAGTGCATTTTCATATAATGATTCAAATAAAACCGGGTGCTAGGATCTCTCAAATCCAACTCACTCAAATATCCCTGCCTTTCTTTTTCTCTCTGTTTTGAGTTCAATATTCATCAAAATCAAAATGCATAAGCTTAAAGTGCTATTAGTTCTATTCCTCTCTACGTGCCACGCTGCTTTGTCTTATACAGATGGTATGTTCTAATTAACTCCACACATTATATGCAATTAAGGGTGTTTAGATTTTACTCACTTTCAATGAGTTTGTACTTTATATTTTTGGTTAATATTGTTAGAATTTTGCTATAATCTACATATCATAATGTACTGTAATGACTAAGATCTAACTATTCATTGCAAGTGTTTTAATGATCATCTCTAATGCTCACTCAAAATTAACCAAGAGTTAGTATACATATTAATAGTAGTTAGTTATACTAGTGAATTTGAATAACCAATTAACTAACTAATATGATCAATACTCTGAGTATTTTTTTTAAGAATAGCAAATTGCTCCGAGGTTAAATTTAATCCGTTTAACTTCAAACATGTTTATTATTTTTTTGACTGAAAACATATTTATTATTTATACACACACACAAACAATATAATAAGTTGATTTTCATTTAGCAAACAATTATTAACTTCATATGTATTATGTTTTATACTTAGTTTTAATTTTATTTCATTTCAGTGTTTTGCAACATCTTAATATCACTAAAAGTTTATTTATGTTTGGTTTTACTGTAAAATGAATTATGTTTATGTAAATTCACATAAAAAAAAAAGTTGAATTGAATAGTATTTTGATATTAAAATCTCTGCATCAAATTAGAACATATTTTAGTGATTAAAAATGTTTGTAAAGAATACCTTAATATACCAAAATCAATTTTATATTTTTATCTCCAAAAATATATTCCATATATGCATGAAATGTGATTGAATATTAGTGTAAAAGAATAGGTTAATCTGCAAGAATACATTATTGCACATTATCAACAAAATTTATCAGTTTTTATGTTCTTTTACTTTTACTTGATACAGAAGTAACAAAAGACAATTAAAAAAAAAAAGTGATCTGCAAATATTAGAATCCAATAGAAAAAGAAACATACAATTCCTAGGGATCTAGATTGTACTTGTAGAATAAATAACATTGGAAATCTCTTCACATGGTTTACACAAGTTTTCATGTGCTCACAGCCTAACATGTTCCCTATCACATGGAATAAGACCAACCAAAAAGTTATTTTGAAAAAGAAATTATACTTTTCTAGTTGTCATATATAATACCATATTTTATATGAAGTAAAAATAAATAATAGAAATCATAACCAATATTAAATGTGATTTAAAACTTCAGGTTTATTGCCCAATGGTGACTTTGAAGTTGGTCCAAAAGCATCACAACTAAAGGGGTCAGTAGTAACAAGCCATGATGGAATTCCCAATTGGACAATTTCAGGATTCGTTGAATACATAAAATCAGGACAAAAACAGGGTGACATGCTTTTAATTGTACCAGAAGGTGCATATGCAGTTAGGCTTGGTAATGAAGCATACATTAAACAAAAAGTGAAATTAAATAAAGGTTCATCTTACTCAATCACATTCAGTGCAGCTCGCACGTGTGCACAAGAAGAGAAACTGAATGTGTCAGTTGTGCCAACTACTGAGAAAAGAGATTATGGTATCATTCCAATACAAACTATGTATGGTAGTAATGGTTGGGAATCATTTGCTTGTGGCTTCAAAGCAGATTATGAAGAAGGTGAAATTGTTATTCATAATTCTGGTGTTGAAGATGATCCTGCTTGTGGTCCACTTATTGATTCTGTTGCTTTGAAAGTTTTGAATCCACCCAGAAGAACTAGAGGTAATTTTTGTTCTCTAATAATGATATTTGTTCAATTAATTAATTAATTAATAATAATGATGTTTTTTTTTTTGGTGTAGCCAATTTATTGAAAAATGGAAATTTTGAAGAAGGACCTTATGTATTTCCAAATGCATCATGGGGAGTTTTAATACCACCACACATTGAAGATGCACACGGTCCATTACCAGGGTGGATTGTTGAATCCCTTAAAGCTGTTAAATACATTGATTCTAAACACTTCTCTGTTCCAGAAGGAAATAGAGCTATTGAACTTGTTGCTGGAAAAGAAAGTGCATTAGCACAAGTTGTTATTACTACTATTGGTAAAATTTATGATCTCACTTTTGCTGTTGGTGATGCAAATAATGCTTGTGAAGGTTCAATGACTGTTGAAGCTTTTGCTGGTGGTGACACTGTTCAAGTTCCGTATCAATCTAAAGGTAAAGGTGGTTTTATTAGAGGGAAGCTTCGTTTCAAGGCTTTGTCTACACGAACTCGAATTAGATTCTTAAGTACGTTTTATACTATGAAGAATGATAATTCTGGTTCTCTTTGTGGACCTGTTATAGATGATGTTAAATTGCTTAGTGTTCGTTATCCCAACAACCACACTTAGTAATTAGGTTGGTCCATTTCGTTGAGCATATATATTACTATATTGTTATAGAATTAATTAATTCTTGTAATAATAATAGGACGGAGTCTTGTATCAAATCATGTATGTGCGTGTGATGCCCGACATGTTATATATAAAACGTGAGAATTTCATATTTCTTTCTTTTACTTTAATGCAATAAGGCAAAGATAAATAATCATATACGTATCTTTTAACTTAATTTGAAGTTTTTCGATGGAATCTTAGAAATGCATCAACATCAAAACTCTTAATTAAATAGGAACTTTGATTCTGATTTGATCTTTTTGACTCGAGGATTGTTCGATTACCCTTTTTGGTGTAATGCTTATGAGAATCAAGAGTCATTCATTATATCTCCAGATGATTTATTCGTCTAAGCGGAATATATAATAATAATAGTAATCATTTTCCACATTTCTCACTCAAGATAAATAAATTCACTAACATAAATAAATTTAATATGATAACCAACCAGAGTTGGTCTTTAGAATTTGTATGTTCTAGAAAAACTAAACAAAATCGTGCAATATAATTATTTAAGTATCATTTTTTTCTTTTTATTTTGTAATTTTAGTCCTCCTATTTGTAATTTTAGTCAATTTATTTCTAATTTCGCAATTTATTTTTGACCTTTTATATTATAGTCAATAAAAAGTAAAAATGTATTTTTGACCCCTTATATTATGGTTATTTTAAATTATTATTACTTTTTAAAAATTATTGTGATTCATTGTATACTTCTATTTATTTTCTCAAAAGTGTACATAGAATCACAATAATTTTAAAAACATAAAAATGTATTTTTAACCATCTTATTTTATTTTGTATTTATTTTAATTAATAATCAGAGCTAGCAATTGTTTTAAAATTTATTAAAAGAAAATGGGTAGAGAATTTTGTTTTTTAAAAACATGAGCTACAATTTTTTTTAAAAATAAGTCCAAGTAATCATTAAAAAAAATAAATAAAGCAATGTCATTATTAACCAAATCAATATTAATAGTAAAATATATACGTAGAACAAAATGTATCTATTTAAAAAAATAGAGGGACCAAAATTACAAAATTAGAAATAGAGGGAACAAAATTAAGAATCAGTTAAAATAGGGGGACTTAAATTGCGAAATTAGAAATAGAAGAACCAAAATTACGAATCAAATAAAATAGGGGGACTAAAATTGCAAAGTTAGAAATAGAGAGACCAAAATTACGGATCAAATAAAATAAGGGGACTAAAATTGCAAAATTAGAAATAGAGATACCAAAATTACGAATTAGTTAAAATAGGAGACTAAAATTGCAAAATTAGAAATATAGAGACCAAAATTACGAATCAGTTAAAATAGAGGGACTAAAACTGCATTTAAACATTTTTTTTTTATTTCATATCGCAAAATTATTAATAATTCAATCATAATCACTTTTGATAGAAATCAAATCAAGATTATTTTATCTATCTTGTAATATAGTAGATCCCACGTAAGATTTTAACAATTTTAATTTAGAAAAACTTCTTTCAAGAGAGATGCAACAATAACGTGAATAATTAATATTATGCTATAAAATGTGTATACATGAGACAAATAATTACATGTTTTTAAATAACTCAAAATGAAACACTTTGATTTTTTTGGTTCTAAAAAGTCTAATGAAGAAACTCATACATTAAATGTAGAAAAAATGATGTATTATGGATTTTAACTCATACTCAACATATCAAATATATTTATAACTATCATATAAGATATACTAACGGTACCGTGTAATTCGAATTTTATTAAGATTAACATTTCTCTAATGATTTTTAATTTTCAAAGAACTTTACCATTGATATTACAATATTTATCATGTTTTGATAATGTTCACATGTTTTCAACGCAATTTCTCCAAAACAAAAAACACATTTTTAAGTTTTTTTATTTTTTATTTTTTATTTATTGTAAAACAGTATAACCTTTTAACACAAAAGTTTTTTTAAAAAAAATCTTCTTACATGTATTATACTATTGTTATTTTTTCATTTGTATATATAATTTCAATCACAACTTTTTTAGGATGTTTTGAAAACATAGAGGTTAATCACAACTTTTTTTGGGATTGACTAATTAGAGTAATAGAGGTTTTTTTAAAACATAGAGAGAGAAGAAGTTCACAAAATTGGGCATGGAGGATTACCCATCTCAATTATGCTTAGGCACCTTAGCCCACCGGGATAACCAACCCATTGCATTCGTATGTAGAAAATTTTATTCGATACTCTTATTTTCAGAAAATTTTGAATTTTTTTTGAAATACAAATATATTCACGGTAAATTTAAGAAAAGTTTTTTAAATATAAAATTTGGATTTTTTAGAAATATTTGTGTTTCAAAAAACTTGGCATATTTATATTTTGAAAAGCTTAAAAAAAGTTTTTTAAAAAACAAATTCTAAATTTTTAGACACATTATGTTTCAAAAAACTTGAAAATATTTTTCCAAAATACAAATTTTGAATTTTTTGAAATACATTTAAGTTCTAAAAAACTTTTAAAAGAATTTTCAATAAACAAAGTTCAAATTTTTTAAAACATATTTGTGTTATAGAAAACATTTTTTTTTAAGTTTTTTAGAACTCAAGTTGAATTTAGTGGGAAGTATAAATGTGGAATATATAATAAAATTTTGAGTGTTTTTTCTCTCACTTAATATTCTTAAATACACAAAATACATGTCTAAATATATAAAATACACCTTTAGATTAATCCAAACAAAATTTGAATGTTTTTTGAGAAATTTTAAGGATGAGAAAAGAAATTTTCTCACATGTATACCCCAGAACACTGTTTGGGCTTGTTTATTTTTTTCAACAGTGTTTGGGCCTGTGATTAATATGGGCACGTGGAACTCATTTGGGCCTTGACCTTTGAAAGCTAGCGAAAGAGCATCATCACATGACATCACATTCATTGATTTATTCATTCACATTGATTCTGAAACTATACTTACTGAACTTCTCCCAGATCGTTCAAAACAAGTGGCTGCTTCCATTTCCCATCAAACGACGCCGTAACAACCCACCCAGCCCTAACCATCATCATGTGGCGTAGACTTTTCTCTTCTTCTCACCTCAAAACCCTATCTTCTTCAAATCTCTCTCATTCTCATCCTCGATCCGCCGTTGCCGGACTCCGATTCGTTGATCTCAACCGCCACGTCGCCACTCAATCAGGTATTATTCATTTCTCTTTTTTCTATGTTTTCTCTTCTTCGATTTCATCGTTTGTAATTCGATTCATTTCTTGTTGTTGCAGCTGGTTCGATCAAAAAGAGGGTTGAGGACGTTGTCCCAATTGCTACCGGTCATGAACGTGAGGAGATTCAGGCTGAGCTTGAGGTACTCTCATTTATTCTCCAATTATTATTATTATTATTTTATTTTATTTTCATTTTGCCTTTTAATTTGACCAAATCCGAATACGAGTAATGGTAAATGATATGAATCGAATTGAACTTTTGTAATAATATTCATTTTTATTATAATTGCGCCTTTTCTTATAAAAAATATTTCGATTGTGCATTCGAAGAAATTCAATTGTGTAAAATTATCAGGATTCTTATTAATATATATCTCCTGTTCCTGATTTTTTATTTTATTTTAATCTGATGAACAATTTTTGCTGTATTATATAGATTATTTATGGCATTTGAAGGATGTTAACAATTTTTCGAATGTTTGTTTAGGGAAGGGATATTCTTGAAATAAACCATCCCGAAGGTCCTTTTGGCACAAAGGTTAGTGTTCTTGTTTCTTGGTACAATTATATGTATGCTGATGTTTAACTTGTTTTAGAGTTGTGTTGTGTGTTTTGCCGCTGCTTCCAAGGGATAGTATTATAACAGCAATAGACAATGAGGATTAAATTGAAAATTAGTGTAACATTACACACGAGGACCAAACATATTATTTAACCATAAAATAATCATGCATTAACATAAGCACACCATATAGGGGTAATTAATTATTTGTTAAGGAATACATTCAAATTGCAAAAAATTACAAAAAGCTACAAAAACCAAACTGTTTCTTGGCTTGGGATTTGGGCCAAACTATCATCAATCTTCTTTGATATATATTAAATATCTAAATTTGATGGTAAGTTGCTTGCATTGGATATTCTTTAGAAGTAATTGCCAGTCAACCTAAATATGCCTTCAAAAAATTATACAACATGAGGATATTGGTAAATTGTTGGTCTATTTGACAGATTCCTATCCTCAACTACTTCACTGTACTTGGTTGTGAGAGGTGAAGAGTAACCATGAGGCTTGAAAACCAGGGGCTTTGCAGCTTTTTGAGCTTTTAATTAACACAATTGCAGTTTGGATTTTTCTAAACATTAAACCTAAAATGTACTTAAACATCTTTTATGAAGGTTCTGAATTATGGTTGATTTATGCTTTGTGAATAATGGCTGTAGATTCACATCGTTTAATATTTATAATGGTTTTGAAATTTGAAGGATGCTTGATATATGTCTGCTTTCATTGTTTATTCTGGTTCTTAGGAAGCACCTGCTGTTGTTAGGTCTTTCTATAGCAGAAGGATAGTTGGATGCCCAGGTGGTGAAGGTGGTAAGTGTTCCTGGTCTTTCTTTATGAATCTTTGTGCAAAACTTTTCTCAATCTGGTGATAGGTACTAGAGTTTGGTTTATGTTATGGTAAAAAACTTGTTTTTTTCTGCAGAGGATGAGCATGATGTCGTCTGGTTTTGGCTGGAGAAAGGCAAGCCTCATGAATGTCCAGTGTGTACACAGTATTTTGAGGTAAGTTGAGCATCACATATAGAATTTTATTGTTACTGGTTACCATGATTAATTTGGAGATAGATGTCAAGATATGTAAATATATTGAACTATTGATTGAAAATTATGTACTTGTTTGCTTGCACTTGCACATTATTGCCCTCAACTTTCACGGACTGCACAGGTTGACGTTGCTCTTATTAAATCTCTTTTTTGACATGCTTTGATTCCTGTTCATAATCTGAATGGATGTCCTCAAAGGATTAGTGGTATGAGTTGGGACACCGAAGGATTAGTCTAGTTTTTGATCTCTGCTACTAACAATTCTCCCTTTACTTAATAAATTAACCACTAGCATTTGCCTGTATAAAAATAAAAATAATAATAATATGAACACCTTTAATTGTTTGAAATATAATTATCTGACAATTTATTGTGGTTTTTGAAGTTATAGCTTGTCACATTTTCATGTATATGTGATTATTCCTATTAGCAAAAATTGACATTCTATAAAAGTGAATGTGTAAATGAGACTTCAACTATAAGAAGTATTTTTAACTTTGTTCAACATTGATTAACATTTCTAGTCAGTGATCAACCTAGGTTTGAACCTTAAAAGTAAGCACAAATTAGAGAAATGAATGTATTAGCAAGCTTGGACTTATTTCAAGTTTGAAATATTCATCTTCGGCCAAAGTTTATGCAGAATTTAATTTGTTATCTTTATACCAGTGTCATCACTCGAGAACTCAAATGAATACTAGACTGGTCATTTGAACTTTTTTTTTTTTGGTTTTGCATTACAGCTTGAAGTGGTAGGACCTGGCGGTGATCCTTATGGACATGGCGATCACGATCATCATTGATTACATCCTGCAATTTTCCTTGGGGAATAAATAATTCAACGAGAAATTATTTTGCACTGGAACCTTTCAAAATCATAATGCCCTGCTTCCTTTGGTTTCGATTGGTTGTTTTGCACTCGCACCTTACAACTTCAGAGAGTTTCTGTGATTATATAGACACAGGGTTGTCATTTGATTGGCTACAAGTCCTGTTAGGTTGTCATTTTTGCTCTGCCAAATAATTAATAGCAACGCTATAATTCTTTAACAATGTTTTTTTTTTCAATTAAGGAAAACCTACAGCTACTTTTAGCACCTAAATCACAAAAGGTACTACAAGTTTAATCGAAGAGTTAAGTTCACTTTTGGTCCTTAAGAAATAATTTTGGACTAGTTTGGTCCTTAAAAGAATACTCAATTTTTACTCCCTTAGAAATTAAATTAAACATAAGACACATTTGTGCCTACATCAATCTTCATCCACAAATAGACGCATATGTGCTGATTTGTTCGGTTACTTTTTTATTTATTTGGTTAGTTTTTTATTTTCGTACTCTTTAGCTGTTAGTTTATTTTCACCATGACATTGATACAAAAAATGTGTAATTTAGAGGGATAATATGATTTTCACCTTGGTCCCTTAATAAGATTTTGAAAACCCAACCCCCTCCCTAATAGAGGCATTCTTCCTCTATTTGTCTCATTGCTTCCTCCTTCCATTGAAGGACCTTAAGTGTTGACTGTAGTTTGGAATTATTTATATTCTTTCATTGACCAATATAATGAGTTTTATTTATGACTGCAATTGCTTGTTAGGTTTTGGTTACCATGGAGTGGTGGTTAGTTTAAGTAGATCGTTTATAGAGCTACTTTGATAGGTAACCATTTGCAGTTCTAGTTTTGTACAAATTTTGACATTCTCTAACTTATTCCGCTTTTAAATTCTCAGTGACTAAAAATTGAGTTCCTCTTTTAGTGATCAAATCGGGTCTTTGGTTTCTTTCAGAGACCAAAATGATATTTCACTCTTAGTTACAATAAAGAATCTTTGTAAAATGAATGCAACTTAAAAGTAAGTACATACAAATTTTTAAAGCACATTGTGACTCAAGTTGAGTTTTGTGATTCACATTTAGTATTGGATCGTGTTTCAAATAAGATTACTTCACATTTAGTATTCGATCGTGTTTCAAATAAGATTGCTTCACATTTAGTATTCGATCGTGTTTCAAATAAGATTGTTTCTAATGGAAAGAGCACCTATCAAACAATTTATTTTTTAAATACTTGATAACTAGTAAAAATCAATTTGATTCATTGGTTTTTTAAATACATGATAACTAGTCAAAATCAATTTGATTCATTGGTTTTATGATTGAAGACGTAACTCAACCGAGTCAATAAGTGATTGAACAGTGACTCGACTAGATGAACTATTTTTTTATGTTGTAAAAGTTTGAACACGTTTATTAATTTCATTATTTTTTTAAGATATATAATTTCAATGAAATAAGGAACACAATTATTAATTTTATCAAATATTTTGGTGGTTAAATTCACAAAATTGATAGTCCTAATTCCTGACCCAAAATGTTAACTTGGGTCTAGACTTAATGAGGTGGGATCAATTAGAGTTCCCTCTTCAATTGAAGAAATTAACAAAAAGAAAATTAAGAATTAGATTCTTCACTCCTGACCATGACATTTATGACCTAAAATTTTGGGTCGCGAGAGAAGTCTGATGAATTATCCACATTGAACATCACATTATAACCTAAAATTTTAAGACAATAGATTTATGTGTTCTCTCACTTACCAATACATAATTGAAAAAATACATATATAACTTTCTCCATAACACAATTATTAAAAATATTTTTCTTGTTATTTTATAAAAAAATAAAAGAGATATTTGGGCTTAAGTAAGACCACCAAATCAACCCACCTTTTGCCAAAGAGAACAAAAGAAGAGACCAAAGAAAAAACTTGTACTTACACAAAATAGTGAAATGACAACCAAATATTCTTAGGAAGGTGTATGTGTATTTCAAATCAAATATACTTTTGTTCTTTTTTATGAGCCCTTGAAATGGCAGGCAATCATACCAAAGTCTAATTTAAGAAATTGGAATCAGAACAGTATAGATTCAAAGCCTCACTCACATCTCTATCTTACCAATAATGAAAAGGAAATATTGTCATTTTCTTTTCTAATTGGAATCATAAGGACAGATACATGTTCATATAGATGGACGAAATATTTGATATAACACAAAGCTTTACCAACCATTATTCTTTTTTTCTTTAATATTTTTTATATTTTATTTATATGCAGATGAAATAGTAAAAAAAACTTGCACACAATTATGAAATTTCAAATTTGAACATATGACATCATATTCAACCTAATAATATCGACATTTGTAGTTGAACTATACCTTGCGAATTCTTTTTAAATATGTTTTACTTTACCTAAATAATTTTTCACAAAATTTTGAGCCACATGCGACTATTACTAATTTTACGACCACCTTTTTAAATTATTTTTTTTAGTCAGAATCAATTATCTCAATGATGGATATAAATAAAATTATTTTACTTATAACTTTTTTAATTATCTCCTTCATTTTTATTGCTGTTATTAACATTCAGATAGATAAGTGGATTTCAATCCCTTGTAAGGAATAAAAATTGGGAAAATTGCAAAAAGAACTTCAAGTTCTGTAAAGAAAAAAAGGTTAGCAAAACAATCAAGTAATTTAACCCAGCAGCATTAATTAAAGGGTCGATCAAATTGCACTAAGAAAGATATTTATAAGCTATAAAAAAACAATTTTATTTTATTTTATTTTTTATTATATAGAAAAATTTATATATAAAAATTTATATATAATAAATATTTATATTATAAACATTTAATTAAATTATTTATCAAAATAGTAAATTTGTGGTAACACACTACAAAAATCTACTTTGAAATGGGATGAGTACAAAATCTCTAGGAACAACTTTCAGAAAATATGCAGCTAATTCAAAGTTCGCTAAAAAAATAAGTAAAATTTTATTAATGATTATTTTCGTTTGAATTTATCTTTAAGTAAAATTCGTTTTTAGATATCAATTATTTAAAAAAGATAAGATAAATCATTGAGGTTAAGAATTTTAGAATTCAGAAATACTAATTTTTAATGCCTGAATCTAATAAATAATTAGCATAATCTAAATAATCATTCTTATCGGGTTACCATAAACATGAGGTAAAGAATGTAATCATCACTAAATCTTTTTACATTCACGTAAGATAATCCAAAGCATAGCTTTCATAATTATCAGACGACCAAAACATGAAGTGCAGTAATATCAAAGAGGCTTATCATTTGTATTTGACTTTTAATGATGAGCTCATACTTCTTTTTCACTTTTTAAACAATTTCTTGTCTTGTAATTAAATTTGTCTACGCTAACATCATTACAAAAATTTGAAATCTGCATAGCAATCAAAACCTCCTTTTGCAGCTGAAGTAATAATCGGACAATTACACTTTTCTCAAAACAGATTTTATTGATGATAAAATAGTGATATATACTCTATCTAAAATAAAATATAAATAACAAAAAATATATGTATTTAGATTAAATTATATATATATATATATAAAATATATGTATTTAGATTAAATTATATATATATATATATATATATATATATATATATATATTGTTATAGAAGAGTAAATAACTTCCCTTGCTCCTCCCAATTCAAGACTGAATAAAAGTTTAAAAGTTTTATTTTTTCTTTAAAAGGTAAGTACTTCAAAACCAAAAGTTTGGTCTCAATAAAAACTAACATTTTGTGACAAAAAAAAATCGTATTCCTTCAATTATCATATATTTTATTTAAGAATTTAGCTTTATTCATAATGAGGGATTAAATTTTGAAAATATATGAGTGATATCAAATCCTAAATATTGATAAAAACTAATCAAACTTATTTTCACAAATCTACATTTTTAGTATGCGTGTATCTTTATGTTATATCCACAATTGAAATGACAGAGCAACTGTGTTGCTTGGTTTGCATTTTGTATTCTTTTAAAGAAACTTTACACTTTTTTTTAGGGTGTTATCAGTAATTTGAGGGTTTAAATTTTTGTCAATGTAAAAAAATTTGCACCACGACATCACATTCAATCATGTATATAACTATAGAAAAAATTATATTAAAAATTAAATGTTCATAATAATTTGATAATTTGATAGTTGTACGTAATTAATTTATGGTGTAAAAACTATTTATACGGACTATATAAACTAATCCCTTATTATATATGTATGTATATTTTTAGTAAAAATCCTTTATATATTTACAACAACTTACAAGTTTTTTTTGTTTTTTTGCTAGGCGTCGATATATAAATTAATAGATAGATGTCACCTTACATGTAGTTTTGGTAACTTTTGAATATAGTGAGTTTGTAGAATGATATATAAGTATAAAGTGGTCCCTTTTTTCCTTTTCAAGTGTAGCATATGTATGAGTTAAAAAAAGTGTAGCATATGTGCGTTAGTGTATATTCCTATACAAGCATATATTCCATTAGTTTGTGTAAGTAAATTAGCGGTTATAAATTTTCAACATTCAATATAAATTGTTTTTTCTAGTCTTTATTTTATTTTTTTTTTAAATAAAGCTTTAAATTTCTTTGCACAAAATGTTAGTATAAGTTTTCTTGAAGCAAATTAAGGAATATTTAGCTCAGTGTGCAAGCCAGCTTATTGAAAACGAGATCTTTAAAAAATTGAAAAAATGGGCAAACACGAATTGCACTATACTATATTTTAAGATTATGAAGTTTACACACTTTTTCAATTAGGTACTCAAATATGTTCTCTTTACTATAAAGTTTTACCTATTTTAGCCGCCAAATAATCTGCAAGATTATACTCATCACACAATACTTTAATGTTAATATTTAATATTTAATATTAAATTAATATCTTTGTACCCAAAAAATTAATATTAAATAAGAAGATAGTGCCAACAGCATATCTTGTCTGTTCATAAAGAATTACTCCTATTTGTACAATTCAATTTTTATTTTTTTTTATTTTTCTGAATTTGGAGCTATTCTCTTTGTGAATTGAGTGTGGGGCTAGTAAGGAGTTGACAAAAGAAAAAAGTTTTGATTTTAAGTTCTCCTTAGATGAGGGAAAAATCCACTAATTTTTGACTTTGGAGTGTATTAGATGCTTAACCATTAACATGATCAACCAATTAACACATGCCACGTACTACTAATCCTAAGTTTAAGTCAACCAGTTTAATATTGATGTTGCATTACCACTGTCTTATGTTATGTACAACCAAACCCTAATAGTTAGCACCTTTCAATGTATGTCTTGTAAAAAAAAAAACACCTTTCTATGCAATATATAACTCCTGAGATATTATTTACTAGCTGAACTCCCACAAATTTTCACTATCAACTTGCTTAATTCTTTTATATATTTTAATTTTGAGATTCACTATGGTACTCTTTTGAATTTAATAACTATAAACTTAATATAAAAAAAATAAAAAATACTCACAAATGTTCTTAGAGTTTTTGTTAATGATAAAAAAAGCTATCCAAACATTTATTTTATTTTTATATAAAGAAAAGTTGATTTGTATTTGTTTATAACGGTAAAAATCTTTTATTTTTTTATTTTTTTTATTTTCTCTCTCTTCTTCAATAAAATCCTCTATTTTTTTCTTTCAAAAACTATGAGCTATAGTTTCTCTTTTCTTAAATTCCAATAAATTTTTAAAGTTTAAACAAACACAATTAAAATCACTAAAAATAATTTTTAGTTAAATAAGTGAATTTTTCCCTTAAATATTATATAACAAACGGACTCTAAATATCACCTCCAGTAACTACTTATTAAACTCTTACTTTTCTAAGACTATAAATTAAATAATAAAATGGTTATTACTCTTTCTTTTAAAGGATTAATTAATAAAATGGACTCCTTTAAAATTTATGCAATCAAAAGGTTCAAAAGCAAAATAATTTGGGCCGAATTACAAATGTAACATTATAAATTCACAATATTTAATGCATGGCTTAGTAAAAAAAATGAATGCATGGCAATTTTTTCATAAAAAAAAAAACTTGAAAAAGAGAAATTATTATTGAAAAGGTGTTAATTTTTAATGGATGACAAATTAAAAAGAGAAAATACATAGAAATGTGTCAAGTGTCAACATTTAGTAACACTTTCATTCATTCTGTCAGGGGAAAAAAAGTCTGAGTGGGAATTATAGGCATTCACCTTTTTCCAAGTGGGGACTTGCTCATGTTACAGAGGATAATTCACCTAATAATAATTCTAACATTGCAAGAAAAGTATGAAAAGTGGAAGGTTTGGTACATCAACAGGCTAAGAAATAAGAATCATATATCATGAGAGTTTGACATTTAAGCAAGACAACCAAAAAAAGTTGGTTAATGAGTTCTTCTAAAGCTTAATTACTATTCCAAACACAAGTTTGTTGTAACTCTTTTTTAAGGTACTATTCGTTTTAGGAACTGCTTTTTTGAGTTACTGTCCATTTTAGGACTTGTGTAAATCCTCACGGATTTTTATTTTTATTACACCTTATTTATTATTCCAATTTAGTGTTTGATGCACTGCTTTTTTGAGGTACTGTCTGTTTTAAATTTTGTGTAAGTTTTCACGGTTTTGTCTTTATTAAAAGAAACCTTGGTAAGTTGAAAAGTTCGAGTGTTTATAAACTATTCTTAACCTTGATTTGCAAACAATGTGAGACTTCAATATTTAGCTAGCATATCCAATTTAAATTGTTCAAAATTGTACCGAATCTTCATCAATGCAAGCATGAACTTGAGAAAGAATGGTGCAAGACTACAAACAAGTTAGTGGATAGGAAAAAGGACAGATAGCATTTTTAAGATTTCCAAATAAGATGCATGAAAGCTGGATTTTATAGGGTAGCAGACATAGTGGTGCACAATGAATGTACTCATTGACCTATATACATAGTGGCTCTGTGTACCTCAAATTTTTATCTTGGTGAGCCTGGTATATATGCCAGGTCCACTTTTTTTTAACTTTGCAATAAATTACAAATTTGATATTAACTGTGAGAATCAAAGCTGCAAATATCTGAACAACTTGGAGACAGAGAAACAGGAATGCCATATATATAATTATAAACCAAAGAAAAAGAAGTTGGAGAGTGGGATATATTCATGTTGGAGTCCACTAATGCCCTATCTTACTGACAGATATGCAGAAATATACTAATAATTTAGAAATGAGATAATTTTCATTGTGATTTTTTTAATAAACAATAGGCCTGCATTTTTTATATGTTTCTTAAGATTCCTTTTTAGTGAAGATCATGGCCTAAAAAATTTAAAAAAAAATTTCTTCTAAAGATGTCACTTGTCTGCTAAATACATGAAGATTTAATTAAGGCTTTATTTTTCACCTAAATGTGTTACAGATAAAATCTGCTATTATTATTATTATTATTATTATTATTATTATTACTATTATTATTATTATTATTATTATTATTTATTATTATCATCATTATTATTATTTTGTCACTATGCTTAAGAGAAAGTGTAGCCTTTGGACTTATGCTGTTTCTCATCTGTATTAACAAACAAAACTTTTCTTCAAGTGGGGTTTGAGCTGCAAAGTTTAGTGGCAAACTGAGAGAGAGAGAGAGAGAGAGAGAGAGAGAGAGGGGTTAGATTGAAAAGATCACATACTTTTTCTTGTCAATTCTAATTTGAAATTCAGGTTACTAAGCTTAATTGTTACTATCTGTTATAAGAACTAGAAAGCAAGTGAAAAAATACAAAGAAGCTAGCTACACTTCTTTTTCCAACTGAAATTCTTGGTGAAAATTTCCATTTTTTACTAGAGTTTCTTTGTTTCTTTTGAGTGTACAAAAATTGAAAAAGTTTAGTTTTTGAGGTTAATGGGTATCTATCAATCATGCAGAAATTCTTAAACAAATGATTGTGAAAAGATATTTTCTTTTTTACAAACTAAGGTTATTCTTTTCTCATTTTCAGTAATATTCTTCAGTGGTTGTTGTTGTGGTTTGCTTTATTTTATGGCCACTGTCCATAAGCATAGATTCTCTTTGTGAGAGATTTCAGAGTCCTCTCTCCTAGCTGTGTGGCTTAGGAATGGATGATTGTGCTCTCTCTGCTCTGCTTTGATTCTCTCTGCTCATAAAAGGTTTCTTGCTTTTATCTTTGTCTTTTACCTCTCTCTCCTTTTCATTGATACCATTCTAGGCTAATGCAGCTGCATTCTATAAACGGTGCACTCACTATTATACTTAAATGGCAATGCATATTCACACTTTTTATTCCAACTCCACCATAGCCTTTAGGGTATAAAAGGGCCATCACCATTCTGCATTTTCTACATTGCAGAAGAACCTCTTCATAGTCATTACAGTTGAAGTTTGTGGAGGTGCTTTCATCAGTTTTTATTTTCAAGCAGCAAAATGAGTCATGCACATTCTCATATTGGTTCTGGTTTGTTCTTTTTTCTCCACTTGAAAGATTATCTTTTATCCTTTCTTGCAACTTGCATGAATTTTAGTTTTTGTCTCTTTATTTGTGGTTTTGAATGTCATACTCACATGTATATAATGTTTTCCTCTATAACTTGTTGCATTGTTAAACTTCATACCAAATTTTTCTAGGTCCATTTGATGAATTATCAATACTTTGCCTTATTATTTGACATCTATCATCTATCTTCAAACTTAGCATGTTATTGAGTAGTAGCTTATGAAGCACAACACTGACACCTAATACGATACAGGTAGTAGAACCACTCGAAGAGCTTTTGAGTTTGGCAAGACACATGTAGTGAGACCTAAGGGAAAACACCAAGCCACTATAGTTTGGCTGCATGGCCTTGGTGATAATGGTTTGAGGTATGGATGCTATCTCTTCTAACACTGTTACTTATATGTCATGCAAACATCATCATAATTATTCCTTCTCCTACTGGTTCTGTATTGTACTTCCACAAGTTACCTTTTTCTCTTTCCCCAACCTCTCTTTTTTCTTTTCTCTTTTACTCTGTTCTTTCCTGAGAACTCTAGGAGTAGAATCCAAAAAGTTTTTTTTTTTTTTAATGTTTTGCTTCATTATTTGGTTCAAGTACACAATCCGTATATGAAAGATGAAACTTTTTAATGGAAAGAATGTTAAGTACATTAGGGAGGATCCAAAATTAGGGTATTCCTGATGATGTTGAATGTTCTAAGTATTGAAGTTCTTTCTGGTTAGATTCTACATGGAATATATTCTGCTGAAGTAAGTTGTGATTATAATTCTTGGAAGTTTGGTTGGGAAGAGTATATACTAAATTCTCAACTAGGGGACCACAAAACCTTGCTTGTTTCTCTACATAAATGAACTAAACATGAGTATTGACAGAAGAATATATTATATGAATAGAAGCTGGCACATTCTAGAAATATTATTTTTTGTGTTTAGTGTGAACACTTAAATTAATAGAGTTTAAGCATTTCAATGTATAGATGAGTACTCTTATGTTAGACAATTTTATCTGGGAAATGAGAAACTTAATTGATGTCAGATTTAGTGGCCATAGACATGCTTATCTGATTTTGAGTTTTGTTTCTCTGCAGTTCATCTCAGTTGCTGGAATCACTTCCACTTCCAAACGTGAGAATATTTATTTAATTATTTATATCTTCAATTAGTTTTTAGATTGTCTTAAATCCTTCTCTAACTTAATATAATATATGATATGATACAGATAAAATGGATTTGCCCTACTGCTCCGACCCGTCCTGTGGCAATACTTGGTGGTTTTCCCTGCACTGCATGTAATATAAAATCCTTCTTTCCTCCTAATCTTTGTTAATTGAATTGACGCAATATTAATATAAAGTCTAAGTTGGTGATTGAATATTAATCAGGGTTTGATGTGGGAGAACTTTCAGAAGATGGTCCAGATGACTGGGAAGGTTTAGATGCTTCAGCAGCACATATTGCTAATTTGTTGTCAACAGAGCCAGCTGATGGTACTTTCAATTTCAACGATTTTATTAATTATTATTTGGACCTTAAAGTTGGTATGTTGAATATAATTTTACTGTTATGTGACAGTGAAAGTTGGTATTGGAGGGTTCAGCATGGGTGCAGCAATATCATTATACTCTGCAACTTGTTATGCCATGGGAAGGTATGGAAATGGCATTCCATACCCTATCAATTTAAGAGCAGTTGTTGGACTCAGTGGTTGGCTTCCAGGATCAAGGTATGCTATGTTATAACATTATTCGTTCTATATTATGCTCATAAAAACTTTGGTCATTTTAATGTAACACAAGCCTTTCTTGTCTTGATATGTATTGTGAAAACAAGTTGTATTATTTTCCCATCAGTTTCACAATAATCACTGTGTTGGAACCTGCTATTATGCAGGAGCTTAGGGAACAAGATAGAAGTGTCCCATGAAGCGAGAAGGCGAGCTGCGTCGATACCGATTTTACTGTGCCATGGAATCAGTAAGTATATATAAATCTTATCTATACTGCTCTAACTTTTTTTCCAACTTGAGAGAGGCATGTTCACAAATGCAATACTATCGTTTACTGCATAAGATTCTAAAGAAATTTCTAGCACATATGGAACATGATGCTATAATAGACCCTTTGCTACTAATAATACTATTACTATGGTTGTACATGATTAAGTATAAGCTCAAAGTATTCATTTTGCAGGTGATGATGTAGTCCACTGCAAATATGGAGAGAAATCTGCTCAATCCTTAAGCTCAGCAGGGTTTCGACATATCACATTCAAATCCTATGAAGGGTAAGACGAAATCAATCATCAAATTAATGATACGCGTGTAAGTTATTAGAACAATTGTCTCAGTTTGTTGGTTTGTGATGCATGCAGGCTTGGTCATTACACAGTTCCAAGAGAGATGGATGAAGTTTCAACCTGGCTTAATTCAAGGCTAGGGCTTGAAGGATTTTTGTCGTAAATGACAACTATTTAGTATGAAAATATGAATCAGCGCATGCTTGTAAAATAACAGGGAAGGTGGGATGCACATGCATAAGCACAAGCACAAGCAAGTATCTAGATGGTGGAGCTGTTCATTCATGGGTATATATAAATAGGAGGATTAAATTTCTGGGTTCCTTTTTGTCATGGTTGTGAGCAATAAAGATATATGAACGTGTTTTACTAAGTATTTCTCTCACTATATTATTGTAGAATCTAGGTAATGGGTCATTTGTACTATTGGAGAGATTTTCAGTTTTTATTTTTAGTATTATTGTAACAAAGCAGGGAACTTGGCTTCCTTGTTTTTCAATTTCAAGAAACATTTTATTATATCTAAAAACTTTATGTAGTTAAAGATAATGTTGTTATTGAGAAATAAATCAGGTGATTTATTAACCTTAGCATAGCATCACATACAAATGAAACAATATGTACTCTTAGTTTTGGTATAAACATAAGAGTACATATTATTTGTAATTGGGGATTAAACTACTTTCTACAATACAATATATATGCTCTTATCACATTATTCTAACTCAGGATGAATAAAGTTCAGTCTTAACTATTATTTCATATACAACAAATAAACATTAAACAAAGTACACACACATACACAAAATTCTTATGCCATAACAATTTTTTATTTGTCAAATAATAACTTGTAACTATCCAGAAAATCTGATACAAATAAGTTACATAATGTCATCTTTCAGCAAAAGAAACAGATTGCATCGAACAAGTTGATCTAAACTACCTCTCTTTTAAATCCCATCACCTTAATTGTGATTTTACTGCTTGGACACAACGTCTTTAAGCTTTTCCTTCAACTCACCAGTCTACAAGGATGTGAAAATATTGTTAAACAAGAGAGTACTAAATATTATGAAGTAAAAATTAATCAACTCTTGAAATGGGAATCAACCTGGTGCATATTAAGAATAATATCCGATCCACCAACAAACTCTCCCTTAATGAAAATTTGTGGAAATGTTGGCCAGTGACTGCAAAGAAAGAACAACGCAATTTAGAAATATTATTTTTCTATTTCATATCACTTTTCACTCATTTTAGTTATTATTATCAGCAATTAGTTTATATTTTTTATTTATTTCCTTTAACTGAAATTTTGTCATTAAATTGTAAATGTTAATTTTGAAAAACTAGGCTACAGTAAGAGGCTAAGAGCATCACTCTGAAGAAGCTAGAGTAATATAACCAAGCAAGAACAAACTTACCTGAAGGCTTTTACAGCATTTTTCAGTTCAGGATCCTCCAAAATGTTTCTAGCGCTTAAAGGAACATCTGCAAAAGCAAAAATATATTTGCAACATATAAAATTGTCAATTCGTCATCCAGTAAAGCTAAGTCATATTCACAATAAATTTCTGTAGGCCATAGGTAATTACAAGAACAAGAAAGAAACCATCAACTGGAAAACACATTTGAAATTTAAAGGCATGCTACATAATATCGCAAAGGATATAATATAGGTCATTATTATAATTAAGTTTCAGGCCAGCATCTATGAGCTACTCTATCTTCTTTCTTTAACAGTATTGTGATTAAAAATTGTGATAGTTTCCTTTTATGTTGGAGAAGATGAAATCAAATAGCAAGGATGAAATTTTTAAAGTGATTTCATTCAACATAATTAAACCAAAACATGAGATTACAGAAACATATTAGCTACAATGACATTTTTTTCAGCTGCCTTCAGCAAATTAATCACCACAAACAATGTAAAATAGAAATGTAAGTAATGCAATTGTAACTCTATATCCAATCTGAATCTACACTTTCAAAATTACAGATGTACAATTTTTGGAATACATGAAAGTAACAAATCTATCATGAAAAGACAAGTTCAGAAGATATAATTTCCCGAGTAGCAAGGATGAAGCACAAAAAATTATCGTCAACTTACCATATTGCTTTAAAACTCTAACTGCAAGAGCACTAAATCCACACTGTGGAAAATCAGGCACACCTTTCATGTAAACCATAATAGGATTATCCTTGACATCCTGCACATTAATATCACAAATTATTATGTCATCAAAACAATGAATCCTTTATATATTTTTCATATATGAGATTCAATTGATATGAAATTCACCTGCTCAACAACATTTGAAAAAGAAGTGCCAGAATTCTCAAGTTTATTAGCTGGCTTGAAATCATCGTGTGAATCGGGATCATTAGACACCGTAGATAAGTATCTCATTCCATAATAACACGAACTAGTTAGCTGCAAACTCGTAAAACAAAAACCAATACCATCAAAAAAATGAAAACACAATCCACATTTTAAAGAACAAACAAACTCTAATTTTTTCAATTATAACACTAAAATTCATAGAGAAAGGCAATGCGAAATCAACCTCGGTAGAACATGAGTAAATTTAAATAGAAAGCAATTTCAGGATCGTGGCACATAAACCTATATTTCAGGATTCACATAATTACAAGTAGCGTTATTCAACTCAACGACCATTTCTAAATTGATAAATCAAATTTGCAAGGTGATAACTTAGAAGAGGAAAATGGAAAAAAACAAATAATACCTATTACCGTAAAATGGAAAAAACACGGAACTTTATGTTTATAAATAGGTAACAGAAGAAACAAAGTTGCAAGTAATAAGAAGATTAGGGTTTATTTTTGCGGCAACAAAACTTACACGTGTGGTGAGAGAGCGAGCCGCGAATCCCTTGAAAAGCATTGTTGCCATGGTAGTTTCTGTAGATTGTATGTATCAATTCGATTCTGAGGTTAGATAGAGGAATGAGTTCTCTCAACTCTGAACGCAGACAAATTCCCAACTAAGTATTTATATTTTTAAATAAATATATTTCAATTAATTTTGTAAATAAAATTTAACTTTTTTAAATCTCTCTCTAATGGGTTAAAAATGTTGTATTAATTTAAAATTATTTCTTTAAAATTTAACTGGTATTAATTTAGATTAGTTTATAAAACTATTTGATGATGTTTCATTATGTTGTTTCATTTTCTTAAATAAGTTTTATAAATTAAATTATAAAAATAATATATACAAAACTTATATTGTCTTTCATCTTCAATCACCTCTACCCTAAATAAAAAATATAAGGATTTTTAATTCTCCTATTTGTACTGATTCATGAAATTGATCCCTTTATTTAAAAAGTTGATATTTTTAGTCTATTCTCTTTATTTTTTAATTAAAAAATTGCGACATGACATACTTTAAATAATGTGTCATGTAATACAATAACGTATAATGATTAACACCTATAAAATTAAAATTTTAACTTCATAAATTTTTTCATAATTTTAATTTAATTAATGACACGTGAATAATTAATGCATCTATATAGTTTTATATCATGTATCTTACGTTATTTAAAATACGTCAAATCGTCATTTTTTTAGTTTAAAAACGTGTGAGAGACCAAAACTGCCAATTTTAAAATAGATAAATCAATTTTATAAATTGATAAAAATTGATGGACCAAAACTACAATTAAGCAAGTCAAAATATAAAGAAGGCCAAAATCTATTGCATTAAGAATGTGTAAGTCTTCATTTGTAAAAAAACAAAATGTACACGTCAACGATTATTTTTTATTTTATTAACAGAGTCAGCATTTGCTAGTTGAGTTAGTCTTTACGAATCATATGTGAACGATTCTAATCGTAAAATCACTTCTCTCAATCGTCTTGTTCTCTCTTTTAATATAAATTTTTGCACATTTAATTTTCTTTTGTGTTTTCATTTGTAAGTTCGTTTTTTTAGTGTGAGATGTGTTTATTTTTCCTATCTTGTTACAGTGTTGTTTGTTTTCTCAAGTTTCAATTTAATGTCAATGCAGATTTAGTCAATGATTTTGGCGTCTTTAACGCTACAACTCTAGAGACATGAGTATTTCAAATACTTTAATTTTGTCATATTTGTAAGCGTTGTCACTTTTGTAGACATTCTATTATATTATTAACTTGTGTGTTATGAGTTTGTTTTCAGATCATTAATTTCAATTTTAGCGATTTAAAATATATTTTGAGCTCCCTTAACTTCTATTATAGAGGAGTAATGCTCTCCAAATCTTTATAGTTCTTTATCAACTTTTCACATAATAGTAACTAAGAAGAAAAAACAGAACGTAAGAGACAAACAAAAAGGGGAAAGAGAGAGGGGAAAGAGAGAGGATTAGAGAGAGGATTAGAGCGAAATCTTTAAAATAAAAATAAAAATTACATAAAAATTATGATTTACAATTAATATACATTTAGGTCAATAAAAAACGAACCCACTGACACAAGTGTAGATCTAGACGCTAATTTACTAGTATGGCGATAGAGAACTCTCAATATCAACGATTCTTATGGCCCGTTTGATGGACAGGATAACGACACAGAATATGATATACTTATCCTATTCCTCCTTAATGCATCAATGATAAAGTAATCAAAAACTTTAAATAATCAGGTTGCAGCCGCATTTTCTTATCCTTAATTTGAGGTGAATTTAGATTGATGAAAAATATAAAAAAATTGATGAAAAATAATAATTATTTTCCTTTCAAGATAATGTTATGATAGCAAGGGCTTGTTTGATTGTGTTTTACTTTTTAGTTTTTGAAAACTATTTTATAAATAAATTTTAAAAAATTATTTTAAAAAAAAAATTTAAAAAAATTTGTTTGCTAACTTTAATTTTTTAAAACAGTCTTTAACTAGAGAAATAAAAAACTGAAAAATAAAAAGTACAACTCCATTTATCTGTTTTGCTTTTTTAGTTTTAAAAAGTATAATATTAAAAATAGTTTTACAAAATAGTTTTTAAAAACAAGTAATCCAAACAAATTGTTTAGTTTTTAAATTTTAAAATACTAAAATAGAGTTTTTGGGATTTGAATCAAACAAACTCTAAGTCATTCTTCAATTGTAATAGATAGAGAAATCACAATTTTTTCAAGTATATAAAATTACTTCATAAATTATTTACATTTTTATGATAGTGAGTCATTCTTCAATTGTGATAGATAGAGAAATCACAATTTTTATGATAGTGAGTCATTTTTCAATTGTGATAGATAGAGAAATCACAATTTTTCAAGTATATAAAATTACTTCATAAATTATTTACATTTTTTTAGCATTTTTTTTTATTTATAAAAAATTATATGAATGTTATTTTGAAAGAGAAAAAATTAAATAGATTATAAGGACAAATTTGTCATTTTATCAAAATATAAATTATATCATCTTGTTATCTGTTGTGTATCAAACACTGAATAGGATAAACTAATTTTATCAAATTTGTTATCATGTGCACATCAAACACAAGACATGATAACTCTTTATCCTACCCATATCCTATCATGTCTCTATACTGCTACTTATCCTATCATGTGCCTATCCTATCCGGTGCATCCCTTAATGTAATTGGCTTTGAGAACATTAATTGCCATTGAAAAAGTCATGGATATTACTTACTTGTTACAACAAGTTGGGCCTAATGCTATGACAAGGCATAAATCACTGATCAACATTAAATAAGTAATGGCAAATGCTCAAGCCCCACATTTTCTTTACATTTTACCGGAAATCATCTTCCAATAATATAAAATCGATTGAAATACATAATCCATGACCAAAATTGGATTTGCATCAATATCAATGGAAGCCAACTTCCAATAATGTAAAACTGATTGAAATATATAACCCGTGACTAAAATTGGATTTGCATCAATATCAATTGAGCCTCACATGGAAGTGATGGTTTGAATGTGATGCAAAATGAGACGAGAACTTTACTAGGCGACTTCTCTAAACATTTGGAAGTAGATACTCAGTCAATGAATCTAAATTCTGATATATTTATGAGGTTACAATAACTATACATATGTTGGAAAGTCGTCTAAATTCTTGTGTCTAGATGTAATATCACTGTGATTTTAGTAAATATATTGAAGAATGAATATGTGAACAAGTTCATAATATCATATTAATAATATAAAATGACAATTTAGCACAAAATGACAATATAACTATAAATATGACAAAATGTGAATGTATGTAATACTTATGACGTCAGATCTGTTTAATTAATAATGTTAAAAGTAATTGATTGAAATCTTGTAATAGATAAAAATTATTCTGCCGATCTAAGTCAAACGAATATCACACCAAGACAGACGAGAAACGAGAACACAAAAAAAACACTGCACTTAGACGACGAAATAAAAAAAAAAGGTGTGAAATCCATCTATTTAAATAAAATAAAGGAAGAAAACGATTTAGACGAGTAAAAAAAAATTGAATAGTTAAAATTAAACATGTTTGTCACAAAGATAAATAATGACAATTTTTGAGCAATTTAAATTGTTAATATACCATATTTAAGATGATCCATGATTAATCATTTATTCCTCATAATCGATTTTATAAATAGTCTCTTTTGAATTTCAACTCTCTATTCATCAAAATTACGACATAATTATTTGAATTTAATTTACATATAATAAGTATAATATTTATACGTAAAATAATTAAAAACGTTTAATTTTTTATCGTAAAATAAAGTTAACTATGTAAAACTTTCTAGATTTACATAGATGAAAGTTAAACTCCAGTTATTTTTGGTACAAATAATATAAGTTTAGTGAAATGTTTACCTTTAGAAGGTAGCTAAATCGAAATTGAAATTGTTTACTTTAAATTTAGCAATGAAAGTAAGGTTAGGCTAAGTGTTTAATTAATTAATCAAGTAAGCAGAGGTAATTGCGATGTTGTCACGACTTGACAGTTGATGTTGAGAGGGAAACACAAAAATATTAATTAAACAAATAAAGAAAAAAGAATATAGAGAAGGATCGATGTGAAAGGGTTTTTAGGGTTTTTGGAAGGAAGAATTTCGAGCGAAAATGTCTCTAACGAACGTGAAAATGTCTGAAGAAGTTTGGTTAACATGCGTCACTCATGCATTCTCCACTGAAACCGAAGAGATTATGGGTCTTCTCCTCGGCGACATCCAGGTAGTTATTTTTTTCTTTTCTAATTCTTCATTTCATTTTCCCCCAAATTTTGAATTGAATTCGTCAAATTTGTGGAATTTGCAGCATTCGAAAAATGGGAGTGTTACTGCATTGATATGGGGAGCATCTCCTCAAACAAGGTCTGATCGTCGAAAAGATCGAGTTGAAACTAACCCTGAACAGTTGGCTGCTGCTTCAGCCCTTGCTGATATATCCTTTTGATCACTATTTTATTGTTGTGTATGATGTGGTATTGCATATTAGATCTAACTTTCATTTAATTTAATGTTGTTGTTCTTTGTGTGTTTAATTTAATGCATTGGCTAAACTTGGAAACACTATTGAATTTTGATTATTTGTTGTTTTTTGGTGATTTTTTTTGGGTATTTGTTTGTGATTTAAAGGCAATGGTTGTTTTGTTGTTTGTGTCTTTAACTTTATAGCACAGAATGAGTGTTTCCACTGGAAGAACAACTAGGGTGATAGGTTGGTACCATTCACATCCTCATATTACTGTTCTGCCTTCGCATGTTGGTAAGTTTTTCGGTAACTCGTTTTTCATTGTTTTTTTGTTATCTTGTTGTCACTTGGTTATCATTGAATGGAGTGGGGAAGTGAATCATAATGTGTTGGTATTTGTGAAATGGAAGATGTTATATAGTACTTTATCTCTTTGTGAGGGTATTGTTTGCAGGGATTTGAGAAAAGAGGGGGTTTGTAACCATTATTTATGGTGGCCGGACCGGAACATATCCTGTGTTATACAGTATTTTATGTTTGATGATATTCTATATTTTGCATTTTGAATTGTGCTCCAACTTTAACTCCAATTAATGGTATGTATGTGTTACTGATCATATGAATCAAATATGTTGCTAGAATAGATTGGTGGTAGGGACTAAATCAAAACATCAAAGAAAATGGTGTTTGTTGATAGCAAACTCTATTACGTTCAAAGTATTTGAGAGACTGGGTTATCTCCCACTTGAAAATCGTATCCAAGCCAGTGCAAATCTGTCTAACATTTCCTACCTATTATTTGTAGTCTATTATCAGTTTATCACACACTCTCTAAATAACTAACAAAGGGGTTACCTATCATTTGACTGATGCAAATATTATTTTCCATGAGAAATTATATTAAGACTGCACATTTTCTATTGTAAATGTTATTTCATTGAAACAAACATAATATCAGTGTCGGTGACTGATAGTATGGTGCTTAATAAATACTTGTAGTTACTTATTCACATGCACCTCAGACACATCTCCACAAACCACTCAATAATGCCCTGGGCTCTACTCTAACTTTTCTGATTGGTTCAACTTGAGCACACGCCTCACATGGTTTCTGCAACTATCATTTTCCTATACTTGCAGTTTATACTTCACTTTTGGTATTTAAGGTAGGATATAACATTTACTGATGTAAGACATATAAAATGTATGGGGTTTTCTTTGCTTAGTATTTGAGATTTGATCATGCATGAACAGTAAATTAGCCAGAGGCCTCCATAAATTATGTTGAAAGAATTCTTATCAGACTTTAGATTTAATTTAATAAGTATGTTGTCACTATTAATACACGGGTTCTAAACTTCTAACGGCACTTCCTCTCCCTCAAAAGTTTTGGATCTGTCTTTGCACACTTGTAACACATTAATAATTTTTGACACCATGCTTGTGTTAGAGTTGGAGTAGGAGGGGCACATCAAATAAATTTTTCAGCACAGCATGTCTTTTTTTCTATTTCTTCTTCCATTTTTGTTTAATTCAAAGCAACAGTATATAATAAGCATCTTTACTATTTTGTAGATGTGCGGACTCAGGCAATGTATCAACTTCTTGATTCTGGGTTTATTGGATTGATTTTTTCTTGTTACAACGAAGATGCAAACAAGGTTGGTCTTGAACACATGATTATTGTGAGACGTCTTGTATTCTATGGTCTCATCATATTTAACAACAAATAGTTATGAACTGTATTCAGGTAGGAAGAATTCAAGTAATTGCTTTCCAGTCATCTGATGGGAAACAGAATAACATATCAAGACATATACCTTTGTCTCCTGTAAATAGAAGCTCCATTATTGATATAGATTCATCACCAAGTTCCTCAGAGAATGTATCAACAAGATTTGGTTACTTCAAGGCAGATAGCCCAGAGCAGGACACTGGTGATTCGAGAAGTGCCGGTACTAGTAAGGTATATACTTTATCTTATATCAAATAGATTTAACTCCCAGTGTGTTGCATTTTGTGGTTTAAGAATAGATAACAGTTTGAAAAATGTAGATTTCAGTTGAACGCAGACTACAGAACATGATGCAGCTTATAGAAGCTGTGGTACATGAATGTTTCTTTGTTGAACAAAACACCCTTGATATGTTCTGATCTATATTTTTCTCAAGTGAAGTTCTTGAAGATTAAGGCAATTTTTTCCTATTATACTGGTTTTTGTATATATCTTTTTGTTGATATGATGAGGTTGATCTTATTGAGATGAGTTCAGTCCCTTAAGGCTGTCCTATCTGTATTGTCGTTCTTGTATTTTTTCTGTCCAGGATAAAGATAATTCCTTTTGTGTGTTTTTTTTCTAATTAAATTTATATAATTATAATTTTTGATAGGGTGGGGGGAGATCTTCAGAATTGGGGAATTTCTTCGCTAATGCTGATGCCAACTATCTAGGGAGCGTAAAAGATGGAGGAAACTATAATCTCAACAATTCAGACACCAACCTAGTTGATGATCCCATGGATATGTCAGAAAGTATGCAGGAAGCTATGCACCGTTCAAATTTGGACATGAGGTATAGAATATAGATGAGTATGTACTTGACCACTTTGGTGTTTATCAACCGACAATTTAGGCCTGTTTTTGGGATTGGATTTATCTTGTCCTCTTGCACATAAGGGAGGATGGTGGCTGTTGTTTCGTATTGAAAGCCTAAACCCAGGTGACTAGGGGATAAAGGGCTGGGTAGGTAGCTACAATGTACTTGTTATTGGAGACAAAAAATAGGAAGAGTAAGGGGAGGGTCCTGATATCCATTTTTATGGTAAACAATAATTGTCATATATATGCACCTAATCTCTAGTCTGTCTAAAAAAAGCTCCCCTTGAATGCTACTCAGTATGATTCTGCTGCCTTTGCTTATGAAGCTTTCCTTGGCACAATTCCATTGTTCCACCAAGTATATATGACATGCCTTATGCCTATAAGAACATGGTACACTATGAATTTTCCACTAAGAAATATAATTGTGCAGCGAGACAGGTATTCTGCGGATGCTTCTCGGCATATTTGTTAGTTAGGCTTCGAAGGCAAAATGGAAGTTATTACTTTAGAGAAACCCTTTAATATAAAAATGAGTATTACATTTTTCTGTTTTCCTTGTATTTTGATTGGCCACATGTATACCATGTCTAATCTTTTACAAGGTTGACAAGATGTTTCTCAATCTTGGGTTTTAAAATAACGTATTTGCCTATTTGGTGGCAGTGGTGCAGAGTATGTAAGAAAAGAAATTCCCCTTTATGTTTTGCCATCCTTGTCTCTTATCAACCTTGATTCCCCACTATCGTCATACATGGATCTGCAACATGTACTATTTGAAGAGGAGCGGACAGCATATAACCAAGCCATCTTACAAAATACAAGGTGATATTTGATAAATTATATACACATATTCTTAACACATATGAAATTTTATTTAAACACTCTTTTGGAGGGTGAGATTGAAGCATTGAATTTATTGAGTTTGATAATATATCATCCTTCTTGAAGTGTTTCTAATTTCCTATGACATTTGTTTCTACTTTGTAGCGAAGGGAAAGCGCATCCACTCACTTTTATACACCACACTTCAACTTACCAGGCTTCCTTGTGCAAGTTGATTGAATATTGGTCAGAGCAAGATGCCCATTTGTTTTATTCCTCCATTTTTTCTTGGTTTGTTATTTTTCAATAAAGAATTACTACTTTTTGGTTCAGTTTAAGTCCTGCAATAAACGCACTTCAAGATCGACTGAGAGAGAATGAAATCCGGGTATATATTAACTTTTTTAAGTTGTGTTATTGATTTTCAATTTCTTTTTTTGCCTAATCCTCTGAATATTTGCTCCAATTATTATTATTTTTACTTTTATTTACAGAATGTCGTAATTTAGATTCAAAACTAACTTGGCCAGCCTCTTCTATCATGTTCTATGTAGCTTTAGATGCAGTTGCTTCTTAAACGTGCTCACATGTTATTTGATGACCCAGCAAATTTGAGATTTCTTTTGTCTACCAATGCTATTCAACATTTGTTCAATCATGTTCACTATTTATTGCTTTTATGTTTTTGAATTACAGTTAGCAGTTCTGAGTGAAGAAGCCAAGAGTCTGGAGGCAGAGGCCTCTACGGCTAGAGCAAGTGACGCAAGTGCAGGATCTCCCCGTCAAGTAGCACCTCATATACATCGAGGAGGAAGTTCCTCTCCTGGTCAGAGAAACTCGCAGAGTTCAAGCGAATCTCTTGGTTCAAAGAATGTAGCTAGTCCTGGTAGCCGAAGCAGACGGGGATAGTAACATTATATTCTCTTCGGATGTAGTGCTTCAAGCAGCATGACAAGGATGATTAACGATGATTTTGCTAGAACGATACATAGAATGTACATGATCATGGTATAAAGTTTGCTAGTTTGAAAATGATGCTAAATGAAATTTTCTGCTAGCTGTAGCCAATTACTTGTGTACAATGGTGAATTTATCATTTTATTCTTGGAAGAACAAATTGAAGTTATCAATGACATGCATGGTTGGATTGGAGGTTTGTCAAGCTTAAATCAGGACTTTATGGGAGTTAATCTGTAAAATACATGTTTTTGATTATACAAAAAGACCAATGGTGACAACGCTCAAAGCGACAAAAAGAAGAAGTCCTCCAAAACATTTCCAAACATCCTTTGATGAATTAAAAATAGATGTTTTATGTAAAGGTAAATGATACAATCCATAGTTCAAATACAAGAGAACCTTACATCCTTACATATGCATAAACAACATTTTCGAAAGTCAAAAATGGTTATTTTCGAAAGTCAAAAATTATATTTTCAAAGTATTAAAAGTAATATTTTTGACAAAATACAAACGTGTATTCGAATACAACATCATGTATTTGAATACAGATGAAAATTGCTAAGTCAGAGGCAAAAGCATCTCATCTGTATTCGACTACAACCAAGGTGTATTCGAATACAGATGAAAATTTGCAAAATTTGCTAAGTCAGTAGCAAAATCATCTTATCTGTATTCGACTACATCAAAGTGTATTCGGCTACACAATGTTAAATTTGAATAAACTTGAACGTTGCAGCGAGGTGTATTCGAATACAGATACTTTGTAATCGAATACAACTGGAAGCAATGCAATTTTTCAGTTCTGAATCCAATCCAAAACATTGCAATTCTTCCTCAAACCTCTTGGATCAATGGCCACGAATCTGAAGAGATGTTTGTGGACTATAAATATGTCATAACTTCAGATTCAAAATAATCAATCCTACTACACAACTTCAAAGACTTTGAACAAACTTTTCTGAATTTTTCTCAAAGTCATTTTCATAAATTCAAGTACTTGCATATCATTTTCATATCCTTAAGGTTCTCAACGTACTTGAATCAATCTTGGATTGTTATCATTCTACCTCTTTCTTACTCCTATACTCTTATCAAAACAACAAGTGTTTGTAAAAGAAAGTTGTACTTTCTTTAAGTGTTATATCTAAGATAGTAGTGTTCTATCATAGAAGGTTTGTTAGAAGATTGTAACAAAGGTCCCAGGGTGAGGACTTGTACATATTCTGACAAATAGTGAAGGAAATCTCTTGTGGTGAGCAAGAGGACTGGATGTACCCTTGGTTATAAGGGGAACCAGGATAAATCTGTTGTGTTCATTTACTTACTGCTATTTACTTCTTCATCTACCATCATTAAGCGCAAAAATCAATCACTAAAATTCTGAAAACTGCTAAAATACCCAAACACCTAATTCACCCCCCCTCTTAGGTGCACATCTGATCTTACATAATCAAATCAGATTGACATGAAAATTCAATAATCTAAAACAAATCAGTTAAATTTAGTTGAGTAATTAGTTTGCTTCACTTTAAACTTGAATTAAATTGGTTTCTTCGTAAGTTTTATCTATTTTATTTTCCATTGAAAATAGCAACACTTTAAGTCTTCTCCTTGTAAACATGACATGTAATCAATTAATTATAAAATGTGTAAATAATATCATGGTTGTTGAGTGCTTTATTCACTCAAACACAATCAGAAAATTTCTTCTCCCTATTTTACACAAATCATAAATGCATTCATGAACTCTCATCTATAGGATTAAATGATTAGAGAAAGAAATATAAAAACAAATTTAATTCATATTTTTTTAAATGAAATATAAGTGAATCTTGAAATTTTTTATTCTATTTAATTCTTTTCTAAAATATCATTCATATAATTCTACATTTAATATCTTCAATGACCCAATTTATTTAGAATATTTTATCACTACAATCTAATAAATTTATAGTTTTATTACTTGTGTAATATTGTTGGATTATGTTGTATTTTAGTAGATAAATTTGAAAGTTAATTTTTATTTTGATGAGACTAAATCTCCTAACAAATCAATATACTATTAAATTTATTTTAATTTTTTTATGTTATTGACGGATCAACTTGTCGGCAATCCATTGAAAGACGAGCGCAAGTGGTGAGAGTTTTAATGTACGTATCTAAGTTGGTATGTCCTACTTGATTACTATTTTAGATGGTTTGTTAATGAAGGATCAAAAGAAGGCGGGTTGTCCCATTCTGTCGAGTTTAGATTCTCTCAAGTATTTGAGTGTCTATTCACGAGAAAAATAGAGATAAATGATTTAGTAATTAAAATATTAAATGCATCATTTTACTTTTTCTTTCATTCACTCTCATAAATAGACCCTCGAGTAGTTGAGGGGATCCTGACTTCTTTTTGTCACCTCTTCGAATTAGTCTTTAATTATTTGTACTATCCTTTTTAGTTCATTATAAATGTTACATTTGAGTTGTACAGTAAAAAAGAATCTATTGTGTTGATTTAAATGATAAAATTAAATTTTATTTACTCAAATATTCTTGTTAATTATAGTTACTCGAATGGTTAGACAATTTAAAATAGAAGAAATAAGAGTACGTTAGTGAAAAAATAATTAATTTTTGATTAATAATATTAAGAGCCAAATGATTTCAAATTATTTTTTTTTATTGAAAAATAATTTCAAACTAATAATAAATATACAAGTAAGTCTCTTAATATGAAATTGAGGGAATAATATTAAGTAGTCATTAAGTGCTTCCTCTATTTATCATTGAAATGTAATGATATTGTTGATGAGATCTATTTAATATTTTTGTTGAGTATTGGATTCGAGCAAATAAGTGTTTATTAGATACTAATATTAAAAAAATAAATATAAATGAGTGGTATATAGATGTGGAGTCCGTTTAAGCGTTCAAATTGGAAATGCCGATTGTGGATGGGTGTAAGAATTAGAAACAATGTCATTGTATCAAAAAATAGAAATAGGACAAATGTTGACTATCTTAAAAACACACGTTAAGATATTATCAAATATAGAAATATTATTTTGGAAGTTTTGTCTAAAGTTTAAAAGTTTTCTTGAAAGTGATGTTTTCAACTAAAAATTTTTATTTTTAATTTTTTAACATGTATTTTTAAGACTCAAAACATGATAATTGAACAAATAAATGAATAACATAACGATTTATTTCACCTGTCTCACAATAACATTAAGCGTTACTTTAATAAGAAAATTTTGTCTTAAAATAAATTTCATTTTTTAATTTTAATATAACTTAATTATTATTTTCAAATTCTACATTAAAATTATTAGAATATTCGAAACTTCTAAAATATTAATTCTATTTTGTATTTATAAAATAGTGAGAAATACATTACTCACTCTATTTCAAAATAAGTGTCATTTTAATAAAAAAATTGTTTCAAGATGAATATTATTTTCAATTTTTAAAATGACTTAATTACTTTTTTTTCTAACCTACCATCCAATTATTACTATGTATTCTACTTTAAAAACAATAATTAAAATGACTATCATATATATATATATATATCAACTTTAAACAACACTCATTTTAAAACAAAGAATAATAGTTAAAAATAATAATTTAGTAAAACGATTGTTCCTTTTCTCTTATTTGTATCATATAATTCATGGATACCATTACTTTCTCTTCGCTCATTATTTTACTACAAGTTAAATTAGCGATTTTTTATATCCTAATGTTATTTATGTAATTTTTTTATTATAATCAAACACAATTTTTAATTTTTAACTCTCTAAATTAAATTATATAACAAAATAAACGTTTTTCATGACGTGTACTCTGAGTCCTAATTTTTCTCAAAATACTATATTTGGTATGACCCAATACCATTCCCTTACATATTTATGATAGTTTATTAATATGCGTGGTAGCATTAGTTGCGATTAAAATTGTGGGACCAAACCAATCCAAGTCGAGCCCGCAGCCGTAACCGTAATCTCTCTCTCTCTCTCTCTCTCCTCACAGTTTCATTGGACTCTGAAACACTGTTATTATGAGAGAGAGCGTTACTCTGCCCTTTGCTGATAACCGTTTCTTCACCTCATAATCCTTTTTTCACCCTTTATTTTTGCCATTCCGATGGCTTCATCTTCATGTGAGTCTTCCTTCTTTTTTTTTTTTGTTATCCCTTCATTGCCATTGGTATCGCTTAACATTTTACTATTCAATTATTATTACATTTTCTATTTGAAAAAATATATGAATGGATTTTTCGTTTCTAGCGTCTTCATTTACTGTTTTGCATGTGCTCTTTGCAGTATTAGAAACTTTATGTGGAATGTATACTAACAATTCATGTACGCCGTTTTTCTGCATTTGTAACTGTATATGGATTCATTGTTGTTAAGATGGAATGGAATAGCGTGTGATCTTTCAGATTAAGTTTTGGGTTATTTAATAATGTATTGGTTTGCTGGTTTATCCATTTTCAATTTGTGTTATAGTAAAAACTGATTACAATTAAAAGTACTTGATTCTCACAAAATGGGGTGAAAAAAATTCAAATGATGGGTCAAGCACATAGTAATCTCCATACACAAACCCTAGGAACCTTTAAGGAGCTGTTTATGAAACTGCTTAATTAAGGGTTTATTGTATAAATGCTTATGTATAAGTTGTTTTGCAGTCAAAGAAAATGAGGGAAAACTGGTAAGCTATTTTTATAAACTTGTTAGATTATATGAAAATAAAATAACCTATTTAAACCTTCCCCCCACCCCCCTCAATTGTAAAGGTATGAGAATGTTGTTAAATTGGCACACCATGTTTCAAAGCCTTCACTTTGATGTCTTTCCGTCTTGTTTCTTAATTTCGTAAATGATTTGGTTCAGTAGCATAATGAGTTTCAACTTCTGTGACATTTAAAAGCAACTCTTTATTTTTTCTACCTTTGAGCATTCTTTTGTCTTAACATATTGGTATTGCCCATGCAAATTGCATCACAGGTAGCTCGGGAACACAAAATGTTAAAGTATTGAACTTGCACTTTGGTAAAAAAAGAATTGGGCGTTCACAACAGTTTGGTACTAAAAATTGGATCAATAGGAAGTCACTGCAGTACACTAGTTTGGTTACGTCACAACAGAGAGTTAGATCTTTAACATCAACCAATGGCCAATCGGCAGAGATCCAATGTAAGTTCTTTATTCTTTGATATGCACAAATTATTTTATTGTATAAGCTATAGAAATGCCAATGCTCTATTACTCAATAGATTTAAGCCTATTGAAAAATTCCTATCATTCATGATTTCTAGTGCATTATTTATGTCCTATTTAGGATTATGGAAATGATCTGACGAGTTTTAGCTACTATGTAGAGGCCATTCTGTGTGCATGTGTACAGGATAGTATATAGTGTATGCATTCATGCGCTGGAAGTACATCCTTATTGAAGTGAACTTCCCTTGAAGGACAAAATTGATGTCAACTGTATCGTTGGAGGACAATGATTGGTGCTTACTCAAAAATAAAAATTAAGATGAAGTATAGTTTACATTACTAATATCTGTGACAAAGTAACCTATTTGAAGTTCATTCAATTTTATAAGTACGATTAAATACTAATTGTTTTGTATAAATTTCTACTGAAGATGGCAATGTATATAAAGACTCACGGGAACTTCTATTTCCAACTGCCTATGCTAGTTTCACCTTGCAGCATTAGAAGAAAAAATTTAGATACTAGATCATGTACCGGTCCGTGTTGTTTCATTTTCAAAACTCTGTTATTTTTTGTCAGGGCTCTGTTGGTTTATGTTTAACAATGGATTCTATGAGGAAAATGCTGATATTTTCATGCATTCATTATCTGATTCACATAATCAAAAGTGTGTTTAAGCCGACATTTTCATTACTATTTTTTCCGAAAACCGAACCACTTAATTTACCACATAAAGCTATCGAAATTGCATGTTGCAAAGTCTATTAACTTGATATGTATAACATAGTCTGGCTTCTAATGGCATTACCCTTTTCTGATGATATAACAGCTGTTTCAAGTTCAGAAGAAAATTCTGAAGAGATTAAATCTTCCGGTTTGACAAGCGAACTAATTCCAAATTTTAATGAGGTTAGTGCATACTAAATGTTATCATCTATTATCTTCTCAATTGTCACCAGCAATCAGCAATTCAGCATGAACAAAACAAATCCTTATTGATGATGGCTTTATTATACTGTCATCTATTATCTTGTTCAGTTTCCCACCATGGTTTGACCCGATGTCTATTGACCTGGTTCAATAATTCTTGTTCTGAAAATTTAAAACATACATTACTTCTATCTCTTTGCAGGTGGAATTCCTGCTCACTAACTTATGCGACACAACTTCAATTGCGGAGCTAGAATTAAAAGTAGGCTATCATGCTGATCTATGAATTTTATTCTCTTCATAATCACAATATTTTTCATGTTCTCTCTCGTAAGGCCATTAATTAGGCACTCTATATTAACTCTTGCTTTCTTTTTTTGTTTCTTCTTCATTGCCATCTGCCCAACCTCCAAATGATATCAGCTTGACGGGTTTCACCTGCATGTAGTGAGGGATTTGACTGAAAAAACTAAAACCCTTCCTCCTCCAATTCCCACTCCTGCAAGTACAAGCATTGCCGCGGAAGCCCCTAAACCAAATGGATCAGTTTCTACATTGTCATCATTGGCCATCTCAAAATTGGGACCTTCTTCAGTATCTATGCAGGGATTTCTGGACAAAGCTGTAGATGAAGGGTTGGTGATAATTCAGTCTCCTAAGGTAAGAATCTAAAACAAATAGTATTTTACATTCCCTTCAATAATGTACTCTAATACCCTAGAGCAGGTTGGCTTCTTCAGAAGATCTCGAAGGATAAAGGGGAAACGTGCTCCTCCTTCATGTAAAGAGGTACACTTCAAGGCCTTAGATAGTCAACTGAAATCTTGTTATCTTATTATATCTTACACATTCACCCTATGAGCATGTCATGAAATCTACAATTTCCAAAATTAATTTTTGATAGTCAATTTTGGATAGATGCAAAAAGTTGAGGAGGGGCAAGTGATCTGTTACATTGAACAGCTTGGTGGGGAGCTGCCAATTGAGGTTTGTGTCTTAAATACGTTCCCTAGCTCTTTCAAATTCCCATCATCATACATACACTATTCACTAATGCTACTACTACTAGTACTAGCATAACTAACTATTGCAATGCCAATCACTTTCTTTCTAGTCTGATGTGTCCGGGGAGGTCATCAAGATTCTAAGAAAGGACGGCGGTAAGTTAGTTACTCAATTTTTTGTCTTTTATTGTTTAAACTTAATGACAGTCATATGTTGATTTTGTTCATCACTTTGTGTTTGTGTCTTCTTGACAGATCCGGTTGGTTATGGTGACGCACTTATAGCAGTATTGCCGTCATTTCCTGGAATAAAGAAGCTTCAATAGATCTTTAGGATTTTTTTCGCTTAGAAAATACATAAATTCCATGTAATTAACTGATACTTTGAAAACAAGTTATGTGACAGTCCAGTAGCTTATATATTCCCTGCAGTATTTAATACTCAAACTGAGGTTTTTTTTTTCCTAAACAGAAAAGATAATAACGATAAAGAATTGTTACTGAGGTTTGACAAATTGTGCCTATGTTCTCGGGAGTAGAGTGGCTACGGGTCAAAATGTTTGGATCCGCTAAATGGCACATTATTATATTTTATATTTTTAAAATTTTTATCATAAAAAAAAATAAATGAAAAATAGAGATGATTCTAACTATTTGTATTGAAGTATTACACAATATAAAAGTTAGGGTTACAAGTCGGTTAGATAATAGTATAAAAAAGTTAATTTATTTCAAAAAGTCAAAACATAGAACATATTTTTAACAATAATTATTTTTATTATTATTATTGATATTATTATTAGTATTATTACAGAATCTGTGTATTTAAATTATAACAGGATATATTTTAACCATTCCTTATTAACATGTTGCCCGTCCAAATTTTTTAATTCAAAGTCGTCATAATTATTATAATATTTTAACAAATTATAATTATAATGTTTTATGTGCAAAAACATAAACTAATTATAATATACTAATATTTTTAACACATTTTTATATAGTAATTTTTTGTCACAAAATCTCCAAATTGATATGTAATACATTAAATATTATAAAAATTTGAACATATATTATTAGATTCAAGTGGATAATGAATTTTAATTAAGAATCACGAAATAATAAAATTCGAATCTTGTCTTGAACATCTATCAGTCATGTTTTCCTAACTTTACAGTCGAATTTTGAATTATTAGAGTCTTATTTCCATGAGAATCAGAGAATTAAAAAAACATATTAAATTGACATATATGACGTTAATTTATTCCATTGTAAATTAATATAAAGTTAGTAAAATATGTATTTATAAAATATATTATATTTAGAAAAATTATACAAACTATATTCTTAAAACAAATTTACCAAACAAGTTTTTTTAATTTTTTATTCTAAATCTTTTTTTTCTTTCAAAAATAAGATATCAAACAACTTTTTATTTTGTTTTCTTCTTAAAAATAGTTTTTAAAAATTAATTTATAAAACAGTTTTAAAAAACTAAAAATGGAAACACAATCAATCATTCCCGTATTTTTTATAAAAAGCTTAATTTTTATTTTTTTAATAAATTTTTTTTTTTCATTTTAGGAAATTGAAATTTGAGTTTTATTTTGAATTTTCTAGAACTTCTGTTTGAATTTTGTCTTTTACAAAATAAAAAAAATTAGATTTCAACGTAGTTTTGATCTCTTTATTTTCACCAATTTACTAAATTGATCTCTTTATTTTAAAATAAGACAATTTTGATTTCTCATTCAGATTTTTTAACTAAACAAATAGTGATATTACATATTTTAAATGATGTGACGTACAATATCGTGATGTAGAACCATATAAATACATTAATTATTTATTTATGTTATTAACAAAATTACAAAAATAAATAATTTCAGAAGTTAAAGCTAGAGTTTTTATTATAATTTCATGAGTATTAACCATTCAACATCATTTAAAATATATCACATCTTAATTTTTTTGATTAAAAAATTTGAGAGAAATCAAAACTGTTTGATTTTAAAATAAGAGAATCAATTTTGCGGATTAAATAAAAACAGGAGGACCAAAACTGAATTAAGCCAAAAAATTATTTAACTCAAAAGTACAGAATTGGATAAAAACATAAATACTTAAAAAGTTGTTAAGAGTAAAATGGAAATATCATAATATGTAAGGGGTAGAGGTCTAGCCGAAGGGGGTATAAGAATAGTTTTTCAATATGGTTCAAGCTTGCGAAAGGAAACCGAAGCCCAAATATGAGTCTGAAATGAAAGCCCAAAGCCCACAATAATATAATGACATTCTCCGTCTTAAACAGCTTCGAATTTCATATTTTGCATTGAATTGAAGTGAGTGATTGAATTTTAGTGTTTAGAAATCAGAACAAAAATGGTGGAAACAGAAACGTACCCTGAAACACAACCACATTTCAAAAAACCTAGAATATCAGAAGAATCCCATTTCAATAATAATGTTAACTTGAAGATGAAGACTCAACTATGCAGAAGATTCATGCAAGGTGTGTGTTTTCTTGGTCCCAAATGCAACTACGCACATGGATCCTCGGAACTCAGAACAACAACACCAAAACTCTGCAGATTGTTCTTACGCAACAGACACTGCTCCTACGGACACACTTGTCGTTTCCTTCATCACTCTTCTCAACAATCACGTATATGTTTTTCTATAACCCTATACATCAATACTCGGTTTTTACTACACTTTGATCTTGTTTGTTCTTTTCTTAGTATCACAACGAAATGAGTTTTTCATAATCTGGTGATTTTTGTGCTTGTTTAATAATGGGGTTTTCATTTTTTTTATATGAAATAATAAAATGGGGTTTTCATTTTAACCATTACTTGGACTCAGAAATTGTATTATTATACAAGCTGAAACAGTTGTGAACGAATTTACCTAGGTTGCTATGATGGTGTTTAAATATTTGAAAATAAATCATGTTGGTTCTTCTAGTGCTGAGTAGATTGCTTACTTTTTAAGTAATGTCTCAGATTAGTCCAGGGCATAGTTTGGATTACACTGATGAACAACTTATCTGTGCTTATTTTGTTGGCATAAGCACTTGACAGAGGGAGTGTTTAAGAGAGCTTATAGAAATAGCTTATGAAAATGTTCATAAACCGCTTTCAACTAATTTCGATAAACTTTTCAGGATAGTTTATGAAAATAGCTTATAACTTATATGAAAATAGTTTGACTTTATTTCCTCTTTGAATGCAGAAATAGTTTTTATATATGCGCTTAGTGCTTAATTATGTTGTTATCCACATAGACCCTAGATCCAATATCACTTCCTTGAAAGCTTTTTGTGTTTCAATAGAGATTATCTGTGTGATTCAATAGAATATTGAGCTGTTTGTCTAGATAAAATATGACTTGAGACTTTGTGAATGCAGAACCTGTGGTAATGAAGAATCCTGGATGCAGGATGATGCAAACTTGTGCTGCTGCTGCTGCTGCTGCAATTGATATTGATGGCAACTCTTCTGCACAGAACAAGACAATGCAAACTTCTACTACTCCTACTACAAATGCCTCAACCAGCACGGTGGCAACTAGCTCTATGCATAAGAATGGACCCTATGGTGTTAAATTCATATTCAAGAAAAAGGAATTGCAAAAGATCAGTGGCATCTATGGTGATTGGATTTAGGATGTATTGCCGCACCACAGCGCTAAGTAAACTGGACTAGTAGAGACTTGGTTATTTCTATTGAGGAATGAAGGGAGAGATTTAAGTGTTTTACTTCACTAGTAGTCTGACCAAATTTGTTTTGAGGAATGTGCTACAGTTTTATTTTTTCCCTTTTAGCTTTTTGGCAAGGTATATGCTTTAATCTTTCGTGCAAATATGTATATACATAGCCTTGTAAATTTGTTACTCTAAGATGTATTGGCACCATGACACATCATTTGGAATATATTTGATTCAATTTCCAGTAGGAGTGTTCAATTGATTTACCAGCAACCCATGATTCACCCGAACACGAAAAACCTGAAACCTGTTCTAGAATCTGGTTTTGCGGACGGGTTATTTCAGGTCATCGAGTTAAATGTGGAAGTTGAATACACAATGATCTAGACTCTTTGATGTGTTTCTTTGAAGGACAAAAATGAATATTTGCTCTATCTAATGTGTAGTTAAGAAGTATACAAGTAATCTAGACTAACTTTGACACTCATAAAGCTGAGTTAACTGATTCCAGGATTCCCTTTGTAAAATTTGAATAGGTAAGATGGCAAGTTCTATAAGCTCAAACAAAATTGATTTGAACATGAATACAGAAGGAATACATGCTCTGATACTTGAACAATAAAAATGCATATTTGGCTCTTTACAGTAACTGTGAATACAAAAGCTTGCATTTATGAGATGCATGATATCATTGAAATCAGAAGAATATGATACACAATGAAATGCAACTGTTGCTTTCTATTGTTGTTCATGTATTAACTTCAGAGGACCTTACCCATCTGATAGTTGACCGAGCTAAGGCGTCCATTGGATCGATACATTTCTTGAGAAGAGGATCATCGTGCGGCAAGACATCCCGTATTTCATCAGAAGCAAGGATGATAAAATTAACTGCCCTCACCAAAAGAACTTGAAGTGCAATTCTCAATAGATTGCATGTCCCTTCCATGTCCTTTCGGTTCAAAGCTTCAATTGCAGGTATCACTGTATGCTCCATAGTTGCTCTATCAGGTAGGACAACCTCAAAGCCCTGATTATATAATAAGATGAACACATCCAAATATCTATAGCTTGTCAACACAATTCAACATGATCTTTCTAATCTAAGCATTGCAATCTTTGAAGAAAAAGTGCAAAACAACTAAAATACTGATTTATTTCAACTCCAGAAACTAGAGATTGAAGTCTTTTTTTTATCAAAGTTTGATGGTGAATTGGATCTTCATCACGGGATAGAAAACACTGTTCCAGTGTTTTGTTTTGGCATATGAGAAATATTGTTAGCATTTGTCAAATAAATTTAAAAAACAAGTTATATATTCATGGCAAACATATAATCCTATTGGACAGGAACATAGTTCCCAACAATTTGAGCAGATATGAAATTGAGAAGTCATGAATAGATAAAACATTAAATCAGGCATCTCACTTTTACCTAAGTCTCAGCTAATCCCTTCCATCTATCACATTTACCATTATAAATGATAGGTTCCTATCATCCATGTAGTAAAAATGAATGCCTTCAGCCATCACATTTTACACTATTGTCACAAAAAAAAGTTATATACAAATCTGTTGAAACTCTAGCATGCTGCAGCTATTCAATCCAGATAGTCATAACGAACCAAGAAGAAAGCAACTAATGTCCAAAACTCCAAATGTAGTTTATAAAGTAACTCCAAGCGAAAGGGTCCCTGGTAATCGAAAGTTCGGCCAGGTGATAAGTAGATGATAAGTAGAGTCTAACAAAAACTTGTTCTAGCAAGAGTTCAAACATGGGTACTTCCGTTCAATTCGACATTCACTATAAACTACTTCAGTCCAACCATTTGGTTTAGCATTTAGTAGTTTATAAATGAGATTAAGGCTAGCAAGCTATTTTAAATGTAACAAAAACAATAAAAAGGTAGGGAAATTACTTCATTTTGAAGCTTCTCCTTATAAAAACCAGCTGCCAGAGTTGCATTTGTTGCAAGCACACCAATCCTCAAAGGACTACCAGCTTCAAGTGGCTTTAACTTAGCTTCCTTAAGCTCCTTAGCAACACATTCAGCCATATGAAGAAAAGGAACAGAACATCCTTTAGATACTTGTTCATACCAACAATGTGACACATTACAAGGCATGACTATGCAACTAGCCCCAGAATTCTCAAGAAAAACCCTCTTATTTATAAGACTCTGCACAATATTTGAAGAATCAAGTTTCAAACTTTCCAAACTCCTTTCATAGGAAAGAAGCTCCTTATTCAAAAGTGGATCAGAACAAAGCAAAAAAGGAATGGAACTTTGTCCATCTTGTGAACTCAACTCAACAAGCTTCCTTAGAAAATTGAGAGTTGCATCAACAGACATGCCTCCAATTATGCCAACAGTGGTTCCTTGAGAACCAAAAGGAGTAGCTGAATCATTCCTTCCAGAAGCAACAAGGTTTGAGGAAAGAAGCTTCTTTGAAAAATCACCACTTTCATCTGCATTCAATATAACTGAAGGTGGGGGTGTAGATAGAACTTTCCAAGACCTTGACTTGAACAAGTACCTATGATTAGGATTACGATTAAGATTGGGAGTACTTACACAACCCAATAATGTTTGTGATTGGTAACACAAAGACATTGCCAACATCACATCAAACACCCCAAATGGTTTCTTTTTCTTTTTCTCTTTGAATCTTACAACCCCATTGGAATTGATGGTTCAAAAGTAAGAAATAACGAAAAAGAACCAAACTTTAGAAAACCCCTTTTGCTGCAGACATGTGATTTTACAACATCACGATGTTAAAAACCATAATCAGCATAACATGGCTCTTTTTCTCAAATGAGTCAGTGACAATGTCACCACCATATATGATATGAATAACCATAACCATATATTTATAATAATTAATATCAAAAATCAATCTATAATAATAAAAAATAATAGTAAAATATACTTTATCTTTTGTTCTTCACCGACCCTTTTTTATCTCTAATCAGATCTTCACAAATTCTTTTGGATTCTTCTAAATTATAAAAGATAAAATAATGTTGAGATATCATTGTGAGTATAAGAGTTCAATAATATATAGTATAAATTCAGTGAAATTTCTATTTTTCTTTGGTACAAAAATTACTACTTTTCTAAATAAGCTCATGTGAAGTATATTAGTGTAATCTTATAAATAAATGTTTGTAAAGTGAAATTGATATAGAAACGTGTAGAATCTTCTAACATGGTTAACGATAATATTCTAATCTGTAACAAGAGACAGGAATTCATCAGAATTTCATCAGAAATACAAAATATTCAGAAATGGACCATATAGATAGACACGTGATAAGCATTGAAGAATGTTGTTGCCATGTGCATCGCTAATGTCACGTTTCATATTGGTTGTGTTTGTTTTCAACTGGGCTCCACTTGTGAAATAAATATTTAATTTAATTTAATTTAATTTATATATCAAATAAAATTTTATTGATAATTGTAAAAAGTATTACATCGTGAATTACACGATTTTTAATAATAACGTAAATTTTATATAAATTTAATAAAACACATAAATTTTAATTAATTAAGGAGGGTAACTCAAAAGTTTTAAAAATTTTGAAATTTTCTATTTCGGAAGTTTCAAAACTTCGTAAAAAATGAAAAATTTAAAAGGGTAAAACTGTATTTTCATTGAGGGTGACAGATTTAGCTGTGGGAGTGCACAGTAAAATCCTGATAAATAAGTCACGTATTTGGGCCAAGGCCCATAAGGTATTTCGTGTAATGGGTATGGACTTCAGTTGCTCATTGTGTCACTTCTGCATGCGAATTCGGGTTTTGTACCATGCACCCCCTCCTACACTTCCCACCCCCCATTCCCATTGAAAATACCATTTTGCCCTTATTGTTATCTATAAAAACCTCAAAAATATTTACCTTCCATTTTTTTCACCCATTCCATTCGAAAGTATCAATTGTCCGAATCACATTTTTTGCCGAAATTTCGAACATTTGAAACCTTCGAAACACAAAAGTAAGACCCCCTTCGAAAATTTTGAAACTTTCGAAACCTAAATTTTCCAAATGTTCGAAAGTTTATATCAACATGAAACTTTCGAAATGAATTTTTTTCCAGATTCCTCAAATTTTCGAAAGTTTCTAACGATTCTGAAACTTTCGAAGTGCATTTTTCCAGAATTTTTAAAACTTTCGAAAGTTTCAACAACTTAGAACTTTCGAAAGTTTCAACAACTTAAAACTTTCGAAACATATGATTTTTCAGAAACATGAAACATTCGAATGTTTCAAAGGTTTCGAAACTTTGGAAATCATGGAAAGTTTCGAAATAGCTTCAAAAGTTTGGCCTTCAATGAAAGTTCCGAATCCAAATTCAAAAGCGTGGGAAAAAACTGAAAGTTTCGAAATGTTTTTTTTGTTTATTTAATTTTTTTTCTATTTTTTATTATTATTGATATATTGATATATTGCAGTGCCTAGAATGAGGGTGCCTTTTGCCAAATTATTCGCAATGTTGCCCGAAGCGTGATAGCTGATAGTGGTGATGGAGTTGAGAGAATTCCATCTACAACATCAAACAGACGACGGAATGAAGCAAACCGTCCAATTAGGTAGCGTCGTCGTAGACAGGATGTTCATGTCGCTAAGCCTGCATAGATGGAGGATAATGTCCCTGAGCCTGCACAGATGGAGCAGGCTGAGGAGCAGTATGGTGAGCCTGCACATGATGATGCTGAGCCTGAGCAGGATCAACAGCCCGCGGTGGTGACATCTGTGTTGACACAGTATGAACACCACGTAGCTCGGAGGATATGGGAAGGAGAGATATATTTTAATTAATTAATTAAGAATAAGTATTTATTATATTTAGTATATTTTTTTTCATTATATTTAATTAATTGTTTATTTAAATAAGAATAAGTATTTATTGTTATGTTCTTTAGTTACTTGCAGGATCGTGGGTCGTTAAAGGTTATTACTCATGGATTGAAGTTGAAGAAGTTTGCTGAAGTTCCTGTGCCAGATGCTGTACAACATTGGATTTGAGAATCTAGGCTGCTACATTTGTCTTCAGCTTACCTCACTATGGCTGATGCTGGTCTGATATCTGCTTTTCTTGAAAGGTGGCATAGTGCGACCAGCTCATTTCATTTGTCATTTGGAGAGATGACCATCACGTTGGACGACGTCACAACTCTTCTTCACCTCTAACCCCTTGATAAATTTTTTGATGCACCTGTGAATATGAACACTAATAATGCTGCAAGAGCTGCACGTGAGTTCTTAGGTGCAACATGGGAGGAAGCATATGCTGAGATTAATTATAATAAATGTGCACAATATAGACTGCAATGGTTGCGTGATTTATATAGGCGTCTCATTCAAACTAACATGTTTGAGTGTGCGGCTAAAACGTACCTGTTGCATTTAGTTGACAACACTATTTTCGCCGACTAAACACATACGCGTGTGGAGGTGAAATACGTTAGTTTATTTATTGATTTAGATCGTTGTCGGGACTATTCGTGGGGTACCGCTGCATTGGTTTTAATGATACATACTTGGTTCTTCAACATCATATTCACAACATCCCAACTTTTACACAAGTCACCAAAACTAGTTTGCATCATGTTTTTCAATCTCCAATGAGCAGACTCAACTCTACAAATAAATTAAATAACACAAATTAAAACAAATCACATAAATTAGTTATTTTTAATCATATTTTCTAAAACAAAACAAGTCATAATTTAGAAATACCTGTTAGATGTGTTCCATAAATGCATCACTCTATTGGTCCAAGTCATGACAAATCTTTCTTTGTAAGGTGTCAACCATGAATCTTTCACATAATCAAGAAAAAGGATAATATCGGCACACACTAGCTCAAAGTGTTACAAGTGATGATGATACTCCTCCACACTAGTAGAAAATACAATTTTTTTCCATAAATCCATTACTTCATCTTGTCTATCCTTTTTCACATATTGTTTGCATCTTGCCCCAACATTTTTTTCAATATGAAAACGACATAGCAAATGAATTGAAGTAGGAAACACAACACTAATAGCATTCATCATGGCAAGATCTCTATCAGTCACAATAACTTTGGAAATTAAATTCTCATATACGAACAATTGTCTTACCTTTTCAAATGCCCAGATGAAGTTATCTTGTCGCTGTTGTTCCAAGTAAGCAAACTCAACCGAAAATGTCAAACTAGTAGATGTGACACCGACAATTTCAAGTAATGATAACCGATATCTATTTGTTTTGTATGTGCTATCACATATCAAAACAAAATGAAACGTGTTTAACAACTTTATACAATCAGGATGCGTTCAAAATATGTCTCTCAGAACATCTGAATTATTCCGTCTCCTTGTCCAATGCACATAATTTTCTTTTTGTATCAACTTCAACAGATGTTGCATTTCTGTGTACGAACCTCTCAACGATGATCGATAAGTATTCCTTGCTTTATATATTTGATTGGGAATTGTGAGATTATCTTAATTTCTCTTTTTCAAAGCATTCAAAATGAATCTTGGTGTAAGCTTTTGTCATGTCATTGACAAATTTTCTCTTCTCTTCATTTAAACGCCCCAAATATGAATGACCGGTTAAAATATCCGCTAAATCATGATTGTGCGTTCCACAATGAACACTAATTTTCCATCCTTCACCGATACTCAACGGTATACATCTTAGTTTAAACGAACAGTTTTTCTTGTGAGAACAAGTTACTGTTGATTTTGATTTATATCTTCCACCTCTTTTGCATCCCAAAATTAATTTGTTTTTTCTTCCTCTCTTTCTGGTTGTTTTATCAGATCGAATAGTAACAACTAAAATTTCATTTTGCCTTCCAATATTTTTTTCCCATTCAAATACAAATTTTCGAGAGGAAAATACCTACAAAATATGTTTCAAATAAAACATCAATATAAGTTTATAATAAAAAATTTAAATCTATAATAAAACATCAATATAGGTCTATAATAAAAATTTCATCGGTAGTGAATTATCAATAATAATACCTGATCGGTGGTGAATTTTGCTAGAGAATCTGTAGTCGTTCTTGAAGCAGGAACCTCAACTTTACTCATACCTGATTTCAAAAAGTATACTAAATTTAATTAACAATAATATTATATATCCATTTTTTAAAATACAAATTTTAATTATTTTTAAAATATTTATTTACATTTTGAAACTTTCATATAAATTGAAACTTTCGAAAGTTTCGAATTTTTCGAAATTGTATTATTTCCAAACTTTCAAAGTTTCAAATATTTTGATGTTTTCTGGAAATATATGCTTCGAAAGTTTCGAAATTATGAGAAATTGTGTTTCGAAGATTTCAACTTGTTCAAAAGTTTCGAAAATGTCAAAAAAAAACTCACTTTTTTATATTTCGAAAGTTTCAAAATTTTCGAATGGTAATTTTTTTTTGTAATTTTCGAAAGGGGGGTGAATAATGGAGTGATAATTTTTTTGAGGGTTTTATACATGGTAAAAAAGAGCAAAATGGTATTTTCAATGGAAATGGGGGTGAGAAGTGAAGATGGAGGATGCATGGTACATTTCTTTGCGAATTCTCGTTTAATGGGCCTGGACTTACGGTGATGAAATTTACCTATATAAAAAAGCGAATTTGATCTATGATCCAACATATCAAATTTCTTTACAACTTTTACAATTTGAGTTGTATTTATAGAATAAAAAAATTGTTTATTTATAATATAATAATATATTTTCATTTAATTGAGCATACGTGTGATAATTTTATATATGCTAAATTGCATCCGTGATCCCTTAACTTAATTTCAGTTAACGTTTTAGTCATTTATCTTTTTTTTTTTT
>JBBPBQ010000003.1:53782240-53804184 GCA_037974755.1 Cicer yamashitae
ATAATATTATTAGTTTCCTATTTCCAATGTATCACTTTCAATTTATTATTCTCACACATTTTGCATGTATGATAATTGGAACAAATTAATAATAATAAAGATAATTTGATAAAAATATTATTTTTTCTTTCGTTTACTATATTTTTTAATATGTGTATAATAGTTAAATATGACAATTATTTCAACAAATAGACTAAATTAATTCACAAATACCAAGTTCATTTGTAATAAATATAAAATTAATTACTTTTACTTATAATTAAGTCCATCATAATTTTCATTAATTCCAACCCCCCGTAACCATCAAATAACCATATAATAGACAACATCAATTGATATAAAATGTTGTCTAAAGTAAAATAAACAATACTCTATTCAAGTAATATTTTATATTTATTGAGTAAATTTAACATGATATACAAAAATTCACTAAATTATAATAAATTATTAAAAAATAGTATAGTGTACAGTGTAGTTAAACATTGTCCTGACTTTAAAATGTCCAACAATATCTAAAATCAATTAAGTGTTTCTCCTTCTCTTTTCTTTGAAGCAATTAAAAAGAGATTATTTACAAAATCATGAAAGTTTTTACTTTAATCCTCACATTTTTCATAATTGCTGATTTTTCAGAAGCAACACCAAATTTGATCACTCGACATAAACTTCAAATCAACCAATCTTCCACGCCTAGCAATGTTGAGCTTAACATTGTCAAGCGAAAAGTAATTAAATTTTATATACTCTTCTCTTTATTAATTATAATTTTTTTGAAATATTTATCCAAATAGGGGAATACTCTTTAATTCATCCACAATTAATAATAACATATATCATTAGTATCCCTTTTCCCCTAAAGTTTAGTCACAGTGTACACATGAATGTTTTATATACATGTTTCAGGTTCGTACATGCAATTACAAGATCACCATAAAGACAAGCTGCTATTCTCCACCATCTACAACCGATCAAGTCGATTTGTTATTTGGAGACGCTTATGGCGGTGAGGTATTATTAACTAATTAATTAATGTGTCTAATATCTTATCTCAACTCAAGTTAGAATGTGTTGACGACACTTTGATTTTGAAAAATTAAAAAAAAAAACAATAATTATGTTTGTGTAATATTAAATGTTGTCCTGAAAAATAATAATATTTAATTGAAGGTTTTTGTTCCAAGAATGGAAGATCCAGCTACTAGGACGTTCGATAAATGCAAGAGATCTACATTTGACATAACAGGAGGAGATTGTATGGATAAAATTTGCAAATTGTATTTATATAGACGTGGATCAGATGATTGGATACCAGAGACTGTTACTGCATATGACTATATCGACCCTCCTATCACATTTTACATCAACACTTATATTCCTAATGATGGTGGTGGCTATGGCCACAACTTTTGTTCCAAACGACGTTAGTTTTAATATATAAGCTTATTGTATTTCTCATAAAGAATAGAAGCAACATATATAATAATATGTATGGAGGTTAGTCTCGAAATAAGCTTGCTTCTAATAAGTGTTTTATGCACTGCTTAAGTAAGAGACTAAGAAATATTTAATGATGAAAGATGAATGATCAAGTTGCATGTTTGTAATTGTGTGGTTCGTGACCATGTTGGTACTTTAATCGTGTGATATTTTCTTTGCATGTTGGTATGTTTCTAGTTTTATTCTCTATATATATATATATAAACTTCTCAAGTATTAATAATAGTATTCAATATTTCTTTTTGCTTTGTTCTTACAATATTAATATGATATCAGATCTTCCCTAATATTTATTTGGTTTTTCTACCCTTTATTTTCGACTTTTTCATCTTTCTTTCTTTGTTTTCATCAATGGATGTGAAAATACATATTCAGATTTTGTTACAAACCCTTTCAAATTATTATATATTCATCCTAATGATAGAGAATCCAACCTTGATTCTTTTATTCCCTTGCTCAATAGCAAGAACCACATTTATTTTACTATTTCTTATTTTTATTTTGGAGTATCTTTGGCCACTTTTTAATGTATTTTACTTTAATATATATTTGAGATCTATTTATTCGAGAGTTTATTTTCTATTTTTTTTCTTTTACTCATTTTTGCAAAAAGAAAAATGGAGAGGAAATTCAAGCCCATTTCTTTCTTTTCTTTTTTAATATTATTGTTTCAATATTACTTGTTTTATTTTGTTCCTTTCATTAACAAACTGCACTCTATTTTTACCCTCAATATTATTAGGTTAGACGTCTTATCTTGACTTCGAATTTGAGACCTCACAATTGTGTGAATTAATTATAGTGAAATTTACCACATTTTATTGTACGACTTGATTGTTATGAATTCCTTTTTAAAACAAAATCAATCAAAAACAACTCTCTTTTAAAATGGGGCTAATTAGATGCAATATCTCTTTAATCCTTGATTTGTCGGGATGTCAAGTTGTACAATTTGCTAGTTTGGAATTCCATATTTCAAATAAATTAATCAATAATATTTTTCTTACTTTTAAAGATTAATTAGACGCAACATATTTTTGATCCTGGAATTTTCAGAACACAAGCGATACATTTTGACACTCTTGAATTTTACTTTTTCGCAATTAACTAAAATAAACCAACGCAAAAATATTTTCTACTCAAAACTACGCTATTTTGATTTCCTATTATATCGAAGGATACGTAGGAGTAGGAAAACACCATATCAAACTATATAATAATTTTTTCTTAATTTATCCCCTTTATAAACAAAAATTATAAAACAATATTTAAAATATTGTTTATATTTTTGGGGTAAAACAAACATATTAAAGTCAACATCAATTTTGCATATTTAATTAAAGGTACCGTGTTTCGAACGAGTGATGTTAATATCTTCCTTACGAATAACACACTCACAAACCTAGAATATAGTTTTGAAGATTTTTTTAAGGGGTTTTTCAATGTTTCTCTAATAAATAAACAATGATCGTAACTCCCTATTACCAACAAACTTACATTATTTTCTTTTGATTTGTCATCTCCTTTCGCGACCGACAACTGACGACTGAATTATAGATTTTTTATAATCAAGCATTTTTTATTAAATGTGCACAGTTATTGAGTTTTTATGCTTTAAATTTGTGGCATTGTTTCAAACTTGCATCTTAGTTTTTATTTTTTGTTTTTGTTTTTTTTTTATAATTTTTTAATTTTGTTTATTTTTTTTATCTTAACTTGCGTTTTAGTTTTTATTCTTTAATCTTCACGCATTTATAATTATGTATATTTATGTTTTTATGTTTTCAAACAAAGTTTCTGCAATTTTACTGCACAAACTTATATTATACATGCATTTATAGTTTAGTCTTCGGCGTTCAACTTGTAATTTTCTTTAGTTAACAATTCATTTATCATATATTTGAACTATGTATATTTTGACATAATGTTTTCTTCATGAAAATGATGTAAAACTTGAACTATTTGCATATATACTAAAACTTATTTTTTAACTTATCAAAAGTTCACCATAAATATTTATTTGTTGATGTTTTTTTGATAGACTTCTATTATAATCAATATTATCATCATTAACAAATGTAGGGCTTTACACTTTTTTATTCATAAAAAAAGTTACATTAGTCTTATACACAATAAATGCGTACAAATTTAAATTGCTTAGAACTAGAAATTTTTTAATATAACAAATTTTGATGAAATATTAATAAATTATGGACTAAATAGTCATTTTATTTCTTGAAATTTAAGTACCAATCAATTTAGTCCACAAATTTTTAAAATAGCAAATTAACTCTAAATTAAAGAATATAAAAACACTTGACAAAAAAAAGTTGTGGTCTAACATTTTAAAAAATGACTAAATTCATTGATATTTTTCAATTTAAGAACTAAATTACTATTTTCCAAATTTAAAGGACCAAATGGACCTATCTAAGGCCCGTTACCAAATATTCAATGGGCATAACCCTTAATATGCGGCCATCAAAGTAAACTATAAGTAAAGACTTTTACATGTAGTTAATTATGATTAAAAAAAATAACTTAGTGCTAATCATCATTAAAATCAAATTCAGACTCATAATTAAGGAAAATTACTTGCAAAACAAACAATAGAATAAAAGATTTGTTTTCATAAAATACAATAGAAATTGTTGAGAAAACTTATTAGCTTTTAAGATAACCGAATTCATTGAAGAAACAAATTATGACGAAAGGACAAAATCAACAATTATTGGATGATTTCTTAGTAAAAGGAAAGAGTCAGTGAGTTATTACATTCCACGTACACCCTTTTGTTCTTCCATTTAGCCATTAATGATTCCAAAGACATACAATTTACTTTTTTTCTTCTATTAATAAATACTTTTCCTTAAAAAAAATTACTTTTCATGGCATGTGTAAAAACATATTTAATCTAATACTAATATATATTAAAATCAAATTCATAGAGTATATCAAATACAAATTCAACATCGCTAAAAAAAAAGATGAATGTGCGAACATACTCATATCATCCAAATTAATAGTATAAAACGAAACAATATATATGTCTACAAATAACTTTACAAAATCAAAATGACCGAAATACTCATGTTTTCGAATCTGCAACGTTGACGATCTAGTCATTGGTTGAATCGTGATCGAAGTTGATCTGTCAATCTAAATAAAAAAAATACAATAACAAAACGGAAAATCAATCAAATATTGCATTAAGACCAGAAATCAAACAATGTCGATTTGAGACGATGAAATTACGGGAGGAAAAAAAAAGCACGGAAGAAAAACTTTGTTTGTGTGGAAACCACTTATTTAAATTAAAATTAGGGAAAAAGAAGCATAATGTAATTCCAGGTCAGAAAATGACCCAAAACTACCTCGTACTTTTAATCACTTGCAAACAATTAAGTCTCTATATTTAACAACTTACCATCAAATTAGTCTCTCACGTTAATATCGAAATTGCAATTTAATTTCTATATGTAACCTCATATCATGAAAAAGACTAATATTAGTAATCTTTTAACAATTTTAAAATACTGATAATCTCATAGACCAATTAAAATACTCTACAAAATTATGCACTATTTGAGTGGTTTATACAATATTAAAAAATAACATTGTGTATTGTTAGCATTTAATCGTGTTGTTAAATATCATCTTTGGCCTTTGTAATGCTATAATATAACCCAACAATATCTAAAAATCAATTAGGTGTTCCTCCTTCTCTTCTCTTCTCTTTGATGCAAAGAAAAGAGATTAACAAAATCATGAAAACTCTTACCTTAATCCTCACATTCTCCATAATTGTTCTTTTGTCACATGCAACACCAACATTGCTCACTTGGCTTGAACCTCAAATGAACCAGTCTTTGGCGCTTAACGATACCCAACCACAAGTAATTTAATTTTATATACTTATCTCTTTATTTTTATTTTTCTTTTAAATATTAAAACACAAACACAGAATATACCATTTTAATTCACTCGACCTCAACTTGGGTGGTTTGGATCTGAGTTACTTTTTTTATGAACTCAAAAGTAAGTAATTAGTTGTTAGTTATCTTCCATTCAAAAAGAAAAAAGGTTGTTAGTTTTGTTATAGGGAGAATTAAATCCATAAAGTCTTTTATTAGTTTTGTTATTTGAGCTAATCATCTTACATAAATAATTGAGAGATAATTTGGTGGAGTTTCTAAAAAGAACTTATGGCATTTTCATAAGTTAATTTTAGCTTATTTAATAACAATTTGACTTTATTTTTATATATAAACACTTAAATAATGACCGTAAATGTCTATTCTATAAATTTTTAATTTAGTTATCCACACAATACAAGTTTGTTTGTATCGATTTATTTGAAATTATCGACCATCATAAACACGGGTGATATATTATTTGGTAGAGTGTAAGAAAATAACTTATAACATATTTATAATTAATATCCATAAACTCTTCAATATAACTTATGAAAACAACTCTTCTTAAGTTTTCAACTGACAAATGTCAATATTGTTAGGTTGAACGTTTTGTGTCTAGTTCAAACCCAAAATCTCATAGTTGTGTGAGTTAATTACAGTAGTATCTATCATCTTTTCTAAGACAAAAAACACTTATGAAAACACTTATAATTTATATATAAAAATAGTTTTATTTTATTTTTTAATAAAAATAACTTATAAGCATTTATATCGGTTAATTAAGTTGTATAGTAATAGCTTTTTCATTAGCGTCCCTTCTAAAGTGTAGTCACTGCACACCATATGAACGACGTTATATGTACTAATATTTGTTTCATATTATGCTAATGAAAGTTGATTCAATTGAAAAAGAGTTGTTTCTCAACTCTCACTCTTGATGTAAGAGAACTCACAACGTTTTTTGAACTTTGAAATTGAACCAGATGAGTCTCCAGAACCAACTACTTGTAGATTCTATACTATTTTTAAGAAAAAAATATTAATTTAATAATTTATTGCATCTTTAATAAAAGGTTGTATTTATGATTTGAATATGCATGTTTCAGAATGTGAGTGTACCGAATGGAACATGCAAATACATGATCACAGTAAAGACAAGCTGCCATTCTCCATTACAGACTAAAGACCCCATCGATATTTTCTTTGGAGACGCTTCTGACCATTACAATTGGGTACGTAATTCCATTCTCTGTTAGGAATAATTAAATAAACCATATAATATATCTAACTAACTATATATGTTTCTCAATTGCTCTTCAATATTTAATTTGTTGCACAAATAATTAATATTAACTCAATTTAAAAATTTGCGACTTTGTTACTAATTGATTATTACACCCTCAGATTCTAATTAATTCTTGTTTTGGAAAAGAAATCACATTTTAATTATGTAGTCAATCACAAAATATTTAATTTTCTTTGACTAGAATTAATCAAGTACTGATGTATTTAATTTAATTGCAGATTGATATTAAGAAACTGGGCGGTCCTGAGTCTAATATGTTCACGCAGAACACGACTAGTATATTTACGACAATGGGACCTTGTCTCAACAAAATCTGCAAACTGAAACTGTCCCTACATCACACTCCTATCAAATACAGAGGGCATTCAAAACGTCTCTTCCATGTAAAGAAATGGAGACCAGAGTATGTGACCATAGAGGACTATAAGAACCCTCCTATCACATTTTACTTCAAAGATCGTTCTAGGGATGGCGCCTATGGCCACAACTTTTGTAAGAAGCATAATAAAGTTTAGTATTAAATTTCTTTGTTTATAAGCTTATTGTATTTCATAAAAAATAGAAGCAACATAATATGTATGGAGGTAGTCTCCAAATAAGGTTTCTTCAAATAAGTGTTTTATGCACTACATAAGTAAGAAACTAAGAAATATTTAATGATAAAAGATGAATGATTAAGTTCCATGTTTGTAATGGTGTCGTTCGTGATCATGTTGCCACTTTAATCGTGTGATATTTTCCTTGCATATTGGTATGTTTCTAGTTTTACTATATGTATAAACTTCTAAATTTTTAATAAATAGTATTCAAGATATATTTTTTCAATATTTCTCTTTATGATGTTCTCACATTAATATGGAATTATGTCTTTCTTAATATAGTTCTTTGGCTTCTTCAACTCTTTATTTTTATCTTCATATTGTTAACTTAGACGTTTTATCTTGAGTTCGAATTAGAGATCTCACAATTGTGTTAATTAATTATAGTGGAACTTACCACATTTTATTGTACGACTTGATTGTTATGAATTCCTTTTTAAAACAAAATCAATCAAAAACAACTTTCTTTTAAAATGGGGCTAATTAGATGCAATATCTCTTTAATCCTCGATTTGTCGGGACGTCAAGTTGTACAATTTGCTAGTTCGGAATTCCATATTTCAAATAAATTAATCAATAATATTTTTCTTACTTTTTAAGGATTAATTAGATGCAACATATTTTTGATCCTGGAATCTTCAAGACACAAGTGATACAGTTTGACACTCTTGAATTTTATTTTTTCGCAATTAACTAAAATAAACCAACGCAAAAATATTTTCTACTCAAAACTACGTTGTTTTGATTTTCTATTACATCGAAGGATACGTAGGAGTAGGAAAACACCCTATCAAACTATATAATAATTTTTTCTTAATTTATCCCCTTTATAAACAAAAATTATAAAATAATATTTAAAATATTGTTTATATTTTCGGGGTAAAACAAACATATTAAAGTCAACATTAATTTTGTATATTTAATTAGAGGTACTGTGTTTCGAACAAGTGATGTTAATATTTTCCTTACGCATAACACACTCACAAACCTAGAATATAGTTTTGAAGATTTTTTTTAAGGGGTTTTTCAATGTTTCTCTAATAAATAAACAATGATCGTAACTCCCTGTTGCAAACAAATTTACACTATTTTCTTTTGATTCGTCATCTCTTTTCGCCACCGATAGCTGGCGACTCAATTACTGATTTTTTTATAATCATGTATTTTTTATTAAATGTGCACAATTATTGACTTTTTATGCTTTAAATTTCTGGCATTGTTTCAAACTTGCATCTTAGTTTTTTTATTTTTTATTTTTTTATCTTAACTTGCGTTTTAGTTTTTATTCTTTAATCTTCACGCATTTATAATTATGTATATTTATGTTTTTATGTTTTCAATCAAAGTTTCTGCAATTTTACTGCACTAACTTGTATTATACATACATTTATAGTTTAGTCTTCGGCGTTCAAGTTGTGATTTTCTTTATTTAACAATTCATTTATCATATATTTGAACCATGTATATTTTGACATAATGTTTTCTTCATGAAAATGATGTAAAACTTGAACTTCAAACTTGAACTATTTGCATATATATTAAAACTTATTTTTTAACTTATCAAAAGTTCACAATAAATATTTATTTGTTGATGTTTTTTGATAGACTTCTATTATAATCAATATTATCATCATTAACAGATGTAGGGCTTTACACTTTTTTATTCATAAAGAAAAGTTACATTAGTCTCATACACAATAAATGCGTACAAATTTAAATTGCTTAGAACTAGAAATTTTTTAATATAACAAATTATGATGAAATATTAATAAATTATGGACTAAATAGTCATTTTATTTCTTGAAATTTAAGTACCAATCAATTTAGTCCACAAAATTTTAAAATAGCAAATTAAATCTCTAAATTAAAGAATATGAAAACACTTGTCAAAAAAAAGAAAAAAAAATTAAAACCAATAAAAATTATACATACTATTCTAAATAGTCTTTTGCTACATCAAAACAATCATTTTATAAGTTGTGGTCTAACATTTACTCACAGATTACCCACAGACACGAGTTTGTAGCTATCTTGCTCGTAGGAAAATATTTATCCACAGAAACACAGTGGGATATACTTACTTAAAGAATGTCCGTGATAGCATGTCTTACTGATTCTCCGTGGGTAAAATACTCATAGATTTGTCGTGGATAAAAACGCAGATACTTACCAACGGAGAAGTCACTAGTGACATTACTCACAAACAATCCATAAAATATTATACTGATTTCTATTTGATATTTAAAATTTTAGCCATAACATGTCCGTGGGTAAATTATCGCTTACTCAGAATTTTCGTTGGTAATGAAAAAATGATGTTCTTTCTATTTTATATTCTATTGTTTCCTGTATTTTTTTTAATGTATTTTTAAAATAAATTGTAAGTATATTAAAACATCATTGTCAAATAGCAAGGCATCTGAAAAATTCCTACCAATTCAACCAAATTTGAAAACCAAAAGATTATTGATACATAAATTTCAGCACAACTTACATCCGACAATATACTGGCATGCAAGTTTTGTTGTAGTGTTATTCTATAAATCATTTTCTCTGCAATTAAACAAATTCTTGCTCAGATCTCGCCCACCTCTGCCCCCAACAAGTCTCCAACAATGCTTATTCAAGCCACAAGGGCCTTTTGTTGGTTATGCCAAGCTACAATGTTTGAAACCTTGGAAAATTTAAACAAAACTAGATTTCCACAACCATATGCACAACTGCAACTTTGAAACCTTGGAAAATTTAAACAAAACTAAATGAGAAGAAACGATTCTAATTACGTGCTCCCTGAATAGCAATGTTGCAAGTCTTCGTATTTGGCTTTACAGACCTGCAAAAATGATATTACTGTCAATAATAAATTCATCAGTTGAAAAGGCATGTCATGAACCAACAATCACAAAGACCAGGTTTGGATTAACTTATGTCATATAGAGTATCTATTGTAAGAAGTTTCAAAAGAAAGGTGTCCTTGTCGATGTGTAACCGGACCAAGCCGAAGTTGATAATGAAAATGTATCTTTTAGTCAGTTTCGCAGTTCCAAATAAATCTCATTTAATTTATCCTTAACAGTATGTTGATCAAATAGACCAAGTGTTTATTTGGAAGATTAGCCCTACTTGATCCATATCTACTCATCTTATCCTTAAATCAAATCAGTGCACTATTAATTAGTATATCTTAAACAAGTAAAGGACAATACATGATAGATTTGTAGCAAATCCATTGTCAGAACCATATAAATAGTTAATCCCAATGCCAAATGAATACCATACCAATATTATTATATAATTTGTAGGGTTCAAGTTCTTACCTTGTGAGGCAGAATGCCTTTGAGAATTTGGATTCGAAAAATTAGGGTTCCGGTGAAATCTGCGAAAATAAAATAGGGTAGGCAAATAATTAATCAACCATTTCATAGCACTTTTTATTTGTGTTGCTATGCAAATCTCTCGTCTAATCTATAACAACCCAGTTCGATTACTAGAACCAACTTCTTTTTTAATGGTCTGAGTTTTATCACCCTTTGAATGTAGGAAAAATAAATCTAATAACAGAGCAAAGATACAAAATACATACCAAAAAGTTTTGCAAGTGAAGAAGATGGAATGGAGAGGTCTCGCAAATCACAGTTGAAGGGTTTAGCAATTCTCACGGTGGAAGTGTTGTGAGTCTCTCAAGATGCAAAAACACTACTTAGAGGTTGAACGATGTTGAGTTGCTGAGAGAAAAAGAATTACGCGAGAGAGAAAAAAAATCTGCGCAAGAGGGAAAAATTTCGCTAGAAGCTTGCTGAAAGTGAAAGGGTGGAAAATGAAAGGGGGAAAATGAGAGGGTTGCTGAAAATGAAAAATTTTTAGAAGTTTTTTTCTTTTTTTGTAAAAAAAAAAAAGTAAAATAGTTAATAAAATTTCACTTTCACTTTACCCACGACAATTTGTAGACAACTTAACATTATTCTCTTCATTTACCTACGGAGAATCAGTGGTAAAAAATAATACGAATAAATTTTAGCAATTTAAGTTGTGTTGCATTTTTTTTAACTTTACCCACAGGTTTTTTTTTTTTTTAATTTTACCTACGGATTAACCGTGGAAACCAATAAAAAAATTAATTTATTTAATAACAAATTTACTCACGGATTTTCCGTAGATATTAAATAATTTACCCACAAACTGAAATCTGTGGGTAATTTTACGTAAGTTGAGATAATTTTTCTTGTAGTAGACCAAATGGACCTATCTAAGGCCCGTTACCAAACATTCAATGGGCATAATTCTTAATATGCGGCCATCAAAGTAAGAAAATTAGTTTTTGTACCCCCAATTAGTGTTGTACCTCCCCAAAATGTTAAAAACCCAATATTGCCCACATAAATCACCATTCAATAAAAGGTAAAAAAAAATTACTCTCAAATCTCACCCCCACAACCAAATTTCCGGTATGTATTTTTTTCCCCAGAAAATCCGGTACCTATAATATAACTACCGGAAAATTCAAAACTCTGAAATTTCCAGTAGTTCATTTTCTTCACCGGAAATTTCCCCAGCAAATTTCCGGTACGTTATTTGTACTACCGAAAATTTGTGAGTTGTGAAATTTCCGGTAGTTATATTTACCGAAAATTTCAAAAATCCGGTACTTATTTTATTATTATTTTTGTTAATTTTTGATTTTTGTTGAAATAGGTATGGAAAAAAGACAACCATTGTGTATAGATTTGACTGAAGCATTCACAACCGATCAAATTTTTAAGTCACGGGAAGCTGTCATATCATGGGTAAGAGAGGTTGGCCGTTAAAATCGAGTAGCTGTTATCATAACTCGATCTGACGTAGAGACCGGAAAGAGAGGAAGGAAATCTAAATTAATTATTGGTTTTGATAGAGGTGGAAAATATTAGTCAAATAAAAGTAAATCAGGTACTTCAACAAAAAGATGTGGTTGTCCGTTTAAACTTCGATCGAGACCATTGAAAAATGTTGAGGGATGGATTATTAGTTTAGTGTGTGGACTTCACAACCATGAGTTAGTGGCTACTTTTGAGAATAATGCATTTGTGGAGCGCTTAAAAGATGAAGATAAGAATCATGTTGACGAGCTGACAAAGTATCACGTTGCACCAAGGCATATCTTGTCATCTTTGAGAGATCGAGATAAGGAGAATGTGATTAATATATCTCAAGTTTATAACCGACGAAGCACATATAGGAAGAATTTGAAAGGACCTAGAACTGATATGCAACATCTATTGAAGTTACTTGAAGTTGAGAAGTATGTATGTTGGAGTAGGACTCATGGAGACTCCAACGTTGTGAGGGACATGTTTTGGACGCACCCAGATTCCATAACTTTGTTGAAAATGTTCCATCTTGTATTGATCATGGATAGCACCTACAAAACCAACAAGTATAGGTTACCATTGTTTGAAACTGTTGGTGTAACTTCAACTGAGTTGACATTCAATGTTGCATTTGCTTATATGGATAGTGAGCATCAAGAAAACTTCTGTTGGGCATTGGAGAAGTTAAAAGAGTTGTTTCTTGCAAACACCCCATTTCCTCAGGTGATCGTGATTGATAGAGAACTTGCTTTAATGAATGCAATTGAAGTTGTATTTCCATCTTCAACAAATTTACTTTGTCAACTTCATATTAATAAAAATGTTGGAGCCAAATGCAAACAATATATATTAAAGAAAGATATGCAGGAACCCATTCTTGAGTTGTGGAAGAAAATTGTTTATTGTTATGAAGAGAAGGAGTATGAGGAACTTTTGCAAATGTTTGAGCAATCATGTGTCGATAATATTATTTTCTTTGACTACGTCAAAGACACATGGTTGAGTCATCAAAAGGAAAGATTTGTTCAAGTATGGACCAATCGAGTATTGCATCTAGGAAATACTACAACTAATAGGTACGTCATTAAAACTTTATTTATTTTTTTATATTTATACTTATATGATTAAACATGCATGATAGAATTTTTATTGAATTTTGTTTATATATGATTAATTTTGTCTATATATGTTTGAATATTAGGGTTGAGTCTGCTTATTGGTCGTTGAAGAAATTTTTGGAACACAGTAAAGGAGATATCTGTAAGGCCTGGAATGGTATGAATGACATGTTGAAGTTCCAAATTATTAAGATAAAAGGTTCATTTGAGACAAGTAAGGGTCGCAAAGAGCATATACACAACAATCCTTTCTATGAGAATTTGAATTGGGTTGTATCCAAGAAAGCTTTAGCTGATATTGCTCATGAGTACAAGAGAGTCAGCTATGTCGGTAACGACAAAGTTGCATGTTGTTGTACACTTAGAAAGACTCATGGATTACCTTGTGCATGTGAGTTGGCACGATACAAGTTGGAAGGTGTTCCAATCCCATTGGAGTCTATTCATATACAATGGAGGAAATTAACAATGAATAGTGATCAAGAGGAAGAACAATTGGAAAATGATTCAGAGTTGGACATTACATCAGAGATGAATGCTATTTGGAAAACATGGAAAACACTTATTGTTGCTGGAAGAAGGGCATTGAAGAGCAAGTTGCGTGAAATTTTATATCCAGAAACAACATCAATGTGTGCACCACCAGATAAGATCAAAACAAAAGGTGGTGTGAAGAAGAAAAAAGGCAATAGGCCGAATGGATTTGACGTATATCGCGACCCTTCATTTTTTGAGCATGTTGATGCATCCCAACAAGTCTCCCAGCAAGTATCCAAAGAAGCCTCTCAACAAGCATCCAAACAAGTCTCCTAGCAAGCATCCAAACAAGTCTCTCAGCAAGCATGTATGACGAGTCAGGTTAGAAAATATTTGGACGAGTTTCCTCCTCTAATTCATCCATATATTGAAGACATAGTTAATGTTAAAGCAGATGGAAATTGTGGATATCGTGCTATTGCTGATTTACTTGGCCATAGTGAAGAATCTTGGAGCATTGTGCGTCGACAGTTGTATACAGAGATTAAGTCCAAACCTGATTTATATCTTGCGTTATTCAAGGAACGTTTGCAAGAAGTGACTGACTCTTTACTTGTAACTGATTTGGGAAACCAACCCAAGGAGAAGTCGATGAGCATTCCAGATATGGGTTACGTGATAGCAACAAAATATAATCTTGTTCTTGTTACATTGACAAAAACTTTTTGTTTGACTTTTTCACATTGACGGGTGCACACACTGGAGACCTTTCACGTCATCGTATTACCAGCATTGGTTTTGTTAATGAAAGTCATTGGGTTCAAGTTAAATTGAAATCAACATGTCCATTACCTCCACTGGCATGGCATTGGAAGGAGCACCGTGGTGATGAGTCTACATCATGGGCTATAGCTTATGCAGGACGTCTTCAACATTGAGGTTCATTAGAGTTAGACGGTACATCAAATTATATGTCTTTAGCAAATGATTGACGTTTTTGTAACAAATTTTATTCAATACATATTATATGTTTTCAATTAGTTTACATTCTTTTTTTGTAACAAAATTCATTCACATAAGTCAATCAAGATAAATAAGTCTAAATAATAATATAACACAATAAAAATAAGTATAAACAAATAAGTCTGAATACTACCGGAAATAAAAATAAGTCTAAACAAATAAGTCTGAATAATAAAAATACAGCATAAATACTAATGTTAATCCCCTCCTCTAGAAATGTATAAAGCCCTTCTAATAAAACACACATGTCATCATCACCAGCTAATCTATCTAAATCTAAACTCTGCTGTATCAGACCACCGATATGTTGACACCGTGTACAATGACCAGCAACATCACTAGGACCAGCAGCATCAGTATGACCTCCAACATGACTACAACCAGCAACATCAATATGACCAACATCATCAATAGGACCAGTATCTGCAGCAACGTAAGGGGTCATCCTAGGATGAGATATCCTATAGTACCACTGGATGTACCCCTCAACAGCCTCTTGTGGATATGTAGCCCGATGCAACACTACACGTAGGGCTTGAACAGAGTTCCGATACATACTCCATTCAACATCCACATCACGTACTACAAGCATCGGTGGTGTAGGAGGGATATGCTGAGTATACCCGAACTGTCGGATGCACCTCTCTGGTAAATAAGGTACCATAGATGAACACCAACGAATATGACCAGTAAACAACGACACAAACTAAAACCGTGTGGTAGAGTCCTCGTCGTAATTTACTGCCCAGATAACCTCAGACTCTCTCAAAGCATCCAATTTTACTCTGTAGTACGCCACGCTCCCGGATGTTTGTTTTGTTGTCCACCGATACATCCGTGGCATGAAAGAAATCGGCTCATTCGGATCCAGTTTACAGATATCAGGGAAGTGCTCATATATCCAGATCTATAAATAATAATAAAAATATAAATAATTAATTAACCATATTATCAAATAACAATATAATAAGTATGAAAAATAATATAATATTACCTGAAAGAGAGATAAATATCCACCGATCTGCTTCGTTGCCGGCAGTGTACTATCTCTAAGATAGTCATATAAAACAACAAGTGCTGCTGGTCTCCAAGCCCATTTGCCACATGTATCAAGATCTTGAAATAGAAACAAATATTTAGCAGATACTAGTGTAAAACTTTTATCTGCTAAAATGGTACACCCTACTAAATGTAGTAAGTATGCCCTAGCTGCACAATCGTATCGTCCATCACGGAACTGTGTAAAAAATACTGATTTCAGCCACTCAAAACTGTACGATGCACCTCCGTTAGTCCTAGTCTCGGCCACTGCTTCATCATCAGTAACTCCCAGTAATTCAACGGCAGCAGTAATCGCCAAGTCTTCAGTGACATTAGCAGGAGGAGTGAAGAACTCACCATAACATGGGATGCTGAGAAGACCCTTGACATCGTCGAGAGTAATAGTCATCTCACCAAATGGCAGGTGAAATGAGCTCGTCTCTGCATGCCATCTCTCAGCAAATGCAGATACTAGATTACCGTCAATCATATTCAGACTACATCGCTGCAGAGGACGTAGTCCAGATACGGTAATTCAATGATCAATCTCAGCGGGTAATACAGCTCTAATGTCAATGAATTTGGCCTGCTTTTTTCCATTTAAGATCACTTTAAGGGCACGCCTATCTTGTTTAATTACAATTAAAAAAATACACAATAAATTATAATTTAAATAATGAATATAAAATTTAAATATAAAAAATTATACTACAAATATATTAAAATAAATAAATATACTACAAGTATAATATGTAATAAAATAAATAATTAAAATAAATATTATGCTAAATATTATGTAATAAATAAATAAAATAATAAATAATTATAATAATAAATAATTAAAATAATAAATATTATTTACTAACCTCCCCATTCCAGACTTTCACAGCTATGTGGTCCTCATAATTCTTTAGGACAGATAAATCGTAAGGACCTCCAGGAAATACTGGAGCAACAAGCAGTTGATCCTGTTCATCATCAATATAATCCTACTGCTGATCTTGCTGCTGATCATCAATATAATGATGCTGCTGATGTTGATCCTGCTGCTGCTGATCCTCCTGCTGAACATCCATTTCTTCATTCCTCCTTCTTCGTTTCTCGACTGCAGCTCTCCTATTTGACTATGTAGGAGGCCGAATTCTAGAATGTTCACCGGTGGTTTTTGCTCCTCTGGTCCTCACTGTAAACAATAGAATGAAAAAAATGTATCAAATAATAAAAAATAATTTAAAAAAAAAAAACTACCAAAAATTTAAGTGAGATTTGAAATTTCCGATACACAAAATACATACTAGAAATTTCGTTTTTGAAATTTCCGGGAGTTGTTCCCGGAAATTTGAAATTTCCGGTATTGAAAATAAACTACCGGATTTTTCAAATTTCCGGATACAACTTCCGAAAATTTCAAAAATGAAATTTCCGGTGTGTATTTTGTGTACCGGAAATTTCAATGAAGGGGTATGATGAATGTGGCTCGATTTTACTAAATTTTGAAGGTTATTTAAGTAATTTCATTCAAAAAATTTTAAAATAGAGGGTACAACACTAATTAGGGGTTCAAAAACTAATTTTCTCAAGGTAAACTATAAGTAAAGGCTTTTACATGTAGTTAATTATGATAAAAAAATAAGTTAGTTCTAATCATCATTAAAATCAAATTCAGACTCATAATTAAGGAAAAATACTTGCAAAACAAACAATAAAATAAAATATTTGTTTTCATAAAATACAAAAGAAATTGTTGAGAAAACTTATTAACTTTTAAGATAACCGAATCCATTGCAGAAACAAATTATAACGAAAGGATCAAAGCAACAATTATTGGATGATTTCTTAGTAAACGAAAAGAGTTAGTGAATTATTACATTCCACATACACCCTTTTGTTCTTCCATGAAGCCATTAATGATTCCAAAGACGTATAATTTGCTTTTTTTTTTCTTCTATTAATAATTACTTTTCCTTAAAAAAAATTACTTTTCATGGCATGTGTAAAGACATATTTAATCTAATACTACCATATATTAAAATCAAATTCATAAAGTACATCAAATACAAATTCAACATCGTTAAAAAAAAAATGAATGTGCGAACATACTCACATCATACAAAATCAAAGTGACCGGAATACTCATGTCTCCGGATCTGCAACGTTGACGACCTAGCCATTGGTTGAATCATGATTGCAGTTGATCTGTCAATATAAATCAAAAGAACACAATAACAAAACAGAAATCAATCAAATATCGCATTAAGTCCAGAAATCAAACAATGTCGATTTGAGACGATGAAATTATGGGAAGAAAAAAAAAAGCACGAAAGAAAAACCTTATTTGTGTAGAAAACACTTATATAAATTAAAATTAGAGAAAAAGAAGCATAATGGTGATTCTAGGTCAGAAAATGACCCAAAACTACCTCGTACTTTTAATCACTTACAAACAATTAAGTCTCTATATTTAACAACTTACCATCAAATTAATCTCTCACGTTAATATCGAAATTGCAATTTAATTTCTATATGTAACCTCATATCATCAAAAAGACTAATATGAGTAATCTTTTGACAATTTTAAAATACTGATAATCTCGTAGACCTATTAAAATGCTCTACAAACTTATGCACTATTTGAGTGGTTTACACAAGATTAAAAAAGAACATTGTGTATTGTTAGTATTTAATGGTGTTGTTAAATATCGTCTTTGGCCTTTGTAATGCTATAATATAACCCAACAATATCTAAAATCAATTAGGTGTTCCTCCTTCTCTTCTCTTGGATGCAAAGAAAAGAGGTTAACAAAATCATGAAAACTTTTACCTTAATCATCACATTCTCCATAATTGTTGTTTTGTCACATGCAACACCAACATTGCTCACTCGGCTTGAACCTCAAATGAACCAATCTTTGGCGCTTGACGATACCCAACCACAAGTAATTAAATTTTATATACTCATCTCTTTATTTTTATTTTCTTTTAAATATTAAAACCCAAACACGGAATATACCATTTTAATTCACTCGACCTCAACCTGGTTGGTTTGGATGGAGTTATTTTTTTTATGAACTCAAAAGTCAGTAATTAGTTGTTAGTTTTCTTCCATTCAAAAAGAAAAGGTTGTTAGTTTTGTTATAGGGAGAATTAAATCCATAAAGTCTTTTTTAGTTTTGTTATTTGAGCTAATCATCTTAAATAAATAATTGAGAGATAATTTGGTGGAATTTCTAAAAATAACTTATGGCATTTTCATTAGTTAATTTTAACTTATTTTTATAAGCTCTCAATAATAAGTTACACAAATAACTTATACTGAATAGTTTATTTAATAACAGTTTGACTTTATTGTTATATATAAACACTTAAATAATAATCGTAAATGTCTATGCTATAAATTTTTAATTTAGTTATCCACATAATACAAGTTTGTTTGTATTGATTTATTTGAAATTACCGACCATCATAAACACGGGTGATATATTATTTGGTAGAGTGTAAGAAAATAACTTATAACATATTTATAATTAATATCCATAAACTCTTCAATATAACTTATGAAAACACGTTTTCTTAAGTTTTTAACTGACAAATGTTAATATTGTTAGGTTGAACGTCTTGTCTCTAGTTCAAACCTAAAATTTCACAGTTGTGTTCTAAGACAAAAAACACTTATAATTGATATATAAATATAATTTTATTTTATTTTTTAATAAAAATAACTTATAAGCATTTATATCGATTAATTAAGTTGTATAGTAATAGCTTTTTCATTAGCCTCCCTTCTAAAGTGTAGTTAGTGCACACCATATGAACGACATTATATGTACTAATATTTGTTTCATATTATGCAATTGAAAGTTGGTTCAGTTGATAAAGAGTTGTTTCTCAACTCTCACTCTTGATGTAAGAGAATTCACAGCGTTTTTTGAATTTTGAAATTGAACCAGATGAGTCTCGAGAACCAACAACATGTAGATTCTACACTATTTTTTTTAAAAAAAATATTAATTTAATAATTTATTGCATCTTTAATAAAAGGTTGTATATATGATTTGAATATGCATGTTTCAGAAAGTGACTGTACCGAATGGAACATGCAAATACATGATCACCGTAAAGACAAGCAGCGAATCTCCATTACATATGAAAGACACCATCGATATTGTCTTTGGAGACGCTACTGACCTTTGGGTAGGTAATTCCAATCTCTATTACGAATAATTAAATTAAACATATAATATAGCTAACTAACTATACATGTTTCTCAATTGCTCTTCAATATTTAATTTGTTGCACAGATAATTAATATTAACTCAATTTAAAAATTTGCGACTTTGTATCTAATTGATTATTACACCCTCAGATTCTAATTAATTCTTGTTTTGGAAAAGAAATCACATTTTAATTATGTACTTAATCACAAAATATTTAATTTTCTTTGACTAAGTACTGATGTATTTAATTTAATTGCAGATTGATATTAAGAATCTGGGTGGTCCTGGGAGTAAGATGTTCACGCAGGACAAGACAACTATATTTACGACAATGGGACCTTGTCTCAACAAAATCTGCAAACTGTTCCTAGATGGATCAGATCGGCATAGAAGACACCCTGTTGTCTTCCGTGCAAAGAAATGGAGACCAGAGTATGTGACCATAGAGGACTATAAGAACCCTCCTATCACATTTTACTTCGATGAATACAAACATCGTTCTAGGGATAACAAATATCGTTCTAGTTAGGGCGCCTATGGCCACAGCTTTTGTAAGAACGTTTAGTGTTAAATTTCTTTGTTTATAAGCTTATTGTATTTCATAAAAAATAGAAGCAACATAATATGCATGGAGGTAGTCTCCCAATAAGGTTTCTTCTAATAAGTGTTTTATGCACTACATAAGTAAGAAACTAAGAAATATTTAATGATAAAAGATGAATGATTAAGTTCCATGTTTGTAATGGTGTCGTTCGTGACCATGTTGCCACTTTAATCGTGTGATATTTTCCTTGCATATTGGTATGTTTCTAGTTTTACTATATGTATAAACTTCTAAATTTTTAATAAATAGTATTCAAGATATATTTTTTCAATATTTCTCTTTATGATGTTCTCACATTAATATGGAATTATGTCTTTCTTAATATAGTTCTTTGCCTTCTTCAACTCTTTATTTTTACTTTCGATATTGTTAGGTTGGACGTCCTATATTGAGTTACAATTCGAGACCATGTGTAAATTAATTATAGTGGAATTTACCACATTTTATTGTACGACTTGATTGTTATGAATTCCTTTTTAAAACAAAATCAGTCAAAAAAAACTCTCTTTTAAAATGGGGCTAATTAGATGCAATATCTCTTTAATGCTCGATTTGTCAGGACGTCAAGTTGTACAATTTGCTAGTTCGAAATTCCATATTTCAAATAAATTAATCAATAATATTTTTCTTACTTTTTAAGAATTAATTAGATGCAACATATTTTTGATCCTAGAATTTTCAGGACACAAGCGATACAGTTTGACACTCTTGAATTTTACTTTTTCGCAATTAACTAAAATAAACCAATGCAAAAATATTTTCTACTCAAAACTACGCTGTTTTGATTTTCTATTACATCGAAGGATACGTAGGAGTAGGAAAACAACCTATCAAACTATATAATAATTTTTTCTTAATTTATCTCCTTTATAAACAAAAATTATAAAATAATATTTAAAATATTGTTTATATTTTTTGGGTAAAACAAACATATTAAAGTCAATATTAATTTTGCATATTTAATTAGAGGTACCGTGTTTCAAACGAGTGATGTTAATATCTTCCTTACGCATAACACACTCACAAACTTAGAATATAGTTTTGAAGATTTGTTTTAAGGGGTTTTTCAATGTTTCTCTAATAAATAAACATGATCGTAACTCCCTGTTGCGAACAAACTTACACTATTTTCTTTTGATTCGTCATCTCCTTTCACGACCGACAGCTGGCGACTCAAATACAGATTTTTTTTATAGTCAAGCATTTTTTATTAAATGTGCACAATTATTGACTTTATATACTTTAAATTTCTGGCATTGTTTCAAACTTGCATCTTAGTTTTTTTTTTTTTTTTTTTTTTT
>JBBPBQ010000003.1:53804403-53818922 GCA_037974755.1 Cicer yamashitae
TTTTTTTATTTTTATTTTTATTTTTTTTAATCTTAACTTGCGTTTTAGTTTTTATTCTTTAATCTTCACGCATTTATAATTATGTATATTTATGTTTATATGTTTTCAATCAAAGTTTCTGCAATTTTACTACACTAACTTGTATTATACGTGCATTTATAGTTTAGTCTTCGGCTTTCAACTTGTGATTTTCTTTAGGTAACAATTCATTTATCATGTATTTGAACCATGTATATTTTGACATAATGTTTTCTTCATGAAAATGATGTAAAACTTCAACTCACTACGTCAAAAATGGCATTTTATAGCGCGTCTTTTACAGCGCTTATTAAATACAAGCGTTGTTGTATAATATTTTAAAAATAACGGAGGATACAACAACGCTTTTTTGACAAGCGCTGTTGTAGGGTCATATATGGTCACATTGCGCTTGCACATAACGTTTACAACTCTTTTACAACGCTCTTTAAAAAAGCGCTGTAAATTGAAGCGCTCTCACATAGCTTTTACAACGCTTTTTGAGCGCTTTAAACACAAATGCTTTAAAATGTTACGCCCCCACCTTATGTTACATAGCTTTTAAAGCGCTTTTTGTAAAAGCGCTGTAAAATACATGCGCTTTCACATAATTAAATGACCTATTAGAGCGCTTTTTATACAAGCGCTGTAAAAGGCTTGCGCTTTCACATAATTAAAGGACCTATTAGAGCGCTTTTATAGAAGCTCCGTAAAATCATTCACTTTAAATAAAAATAATTCACTTTAAATAAATAAAAATAAATTTAAAACAAATTTAATATGTTGTCCTAACCCTACGAACTCTCATCTCCTCTACTTTGTGAACCCTCCTCTCCTCTACTGTGCGTCCATCTACAAATTGAATACGTTGCTCCTCATTTAAAACAAATTGGATACGTTGTCTCAGGTACTGTATTTATTAATTTGTTGTTGTCACTAAAACTGATAAATTGTTACATATTAGATATGTTCTCATGATATGTTCTGTTTTGAAATTAGACTTGAACCTTGGTTTCCATTTTCCAATATTAGATATGCGTACTATATATAGATTGTTAAAATGTTATCAGTAACTTATTATTTGTGTAACTGCATTTATATAAGTCATCATATAAAATGGACCAAAAATGGATGTATGCCATCATTTGATAAAAAGTATGAAAATGGAGTGAAGGAGTTTGTTGAGTTTGCAGTGAAGAATGCAAAAGATCCAAATAGAGTCGTTTGTCCTTGTTTAAAATGTTGTTTTGGAAAATGTGTTAGAGCAGATGAATTGGAAGGACATTTAGTATGATATGAAATTGATCAAAGCTATACATGTTGGATAAGACATGGTGAGAAAAAAAATGGAAACACCCGCACAGATACATATGCTTCAACTGATTTCGACACAGATACATATGAGCCGGACCGAGTTGAGGAGATTGCAAAAGTAGTTGAAGAAGATCTTCGTGATTGTCCCAAAATGTTTGAGAGCTTGTTGAGTGATGCAGAGAAACCATTACATAATGGTTGTTCTAAATTCACAAGACTGTCGGCGATATTAAAGTTGTACAACTTAAAAGCGAGGAATGGATGGTCTGATAAAAGCTTCATAGAATTACTAAAACTCTTAAAAGATATGTTGCCAGATGACAATGAACTTCCCAGTCGAACCTACGAGGCTAAACGAATTTTGTGCTCTATTGGTATGAGTTACGAAAGGATTCATGAGTGTCCTAACGATTGCATTTTATTTCGAAACGAATATGAATTACTAAAGGCGTGTTCGAAATGCAATGTCTCTCGATATAAGAAGAAAGAATCTACTCCAGCAAAAGTCGTGTGGTATTTTCCTATAATACCAAGATTTAGGTGCATGTATCGCAGTGAAGAAGATTCAAAACACTTGACATGACATGCAAATGAAATAATTAGAGATGGAAAGTTTCGACACCCTGCAGATTCTCCACAATGGGCAAAAATTGATCACGAGTATCCTGAATTTGGGATAGAGTCAAGAAATCTTCGACTTGCACTTTCTACTGATGGAATGAATCCACATGGTCTTCAAAGCATCTCACACAGCACGTGGCCTTTGATTTTGTTGATTTATAACCTACCTCCATGGTTATGTATGAAGCGTAAGTTTATGATGTTGTCTTTGTCAATTTCTGAACCCAAACAACCGGGGAATGATATCGACGTATACTTGGCTCCTTTAATTGAAGATTTAAAAATCATGTGGGAGACAGGTGTGGAAGTTTATGATGGGTATAAGAAAGAACGTTTCAATTTGAGGGCTATGTTGTTCGGCACAATTAATGATTTTCCAGCATATGGTAATTTATCAGGATATAGCATTAAAGGTCAGTGTGCATGTCCTATATGTGAAGAAAGTACAAATTGGATGTGGTTGAAACATTGTAAGAAGAATGTATTTCTTGGACATCGTAGATTTTTACCTTATAGTCATCAGTATCGTGGATGGAGAAATGCATTCAATGGAAAATCAGAGGAAGATAGAGCTCCTGTAGCACCGACTGGATGTCAAATACTTGAAAAAGTACAAGGTTTGACCAATAAATTTGGCAAACCTTTTGCGGGAGAGCTGGTCAAAACTGGGTGGAAGAAAAAGTCAATTTTCTTTGAATTGCCATATTGGAAGTCATTGTATGTAAGACATTTTTCTCGATGTGATGCATATTGAGAAAAATGTATTTGATAGTGTTATTGGTACGTTACTCAATGTGCTAGGAAAGTCTAAGGATGACATCAATGCAAGATTCGACTTGGTCGATATGGGAATAAGAAATGAATTGGGTCCCGTAAAGAAAAGAAATCGCACATATCTACCTCCAGCCGCTCATACTCTATCTAGAAAGGAAAAATTTGTTGTGTAAATTTCTACATGAAGTTAAAGTTCCAGAAGGATACTCTTCAAACATTAAAAATCTAATTTGTATGAAAGACCTCAAGTTAAAAGGTTTGAAGACCCATGGTTGTCATATTCTAATGAAGCATTTGCTATCAATAGGTATACGTTCAATTTTACCTGAAAAAGTTTGCTGAGCCATAACTAAATTATGTTTCTTCTTCAGGGAAATTTGTAGTAAAGTGATCGATCCTCAGAAATTACCGACATTGTAGAGGGAAATTGTTGTTACTTTGTGTGAGCTTGAAATGTATTTCCCACCCTTGTTTTTTGATATAATGGTTCACCTTACTGTTCATCTTGTTAAGGAGACACAACTTTGTGGACCAGCTTATATGAGATGGATGTATCCGATATAACGGTATATGAAAATATTAAAAGGGTACGTAAAAAGTAGAAGTCGACCAAAAGGTTGTATTGCTGAACGGTACATTGTCGAAGAAGCTGCTGAATTTTGTACTGAATATCTGTACAATGTTGAATCCATAGGGATTCCCATGTCTCGTTATTCGGGAAGAATATCAGGAGAAAAGATAATTGGAAAGAGACTAATGACTATATCAAGGACATAATGGGAGCAGACACAATTGTATGTTCTGCACAATGATGATGAGGTTCAACCGTATGTTACAATACACATGAATTAGTTATCTAGTTTGAACATGAATATAGTGTCGAAGCAAAAGTCAAATAACATCACATGGATTCCAATAAAAGTTTGAAATATATGCCATTAAAATTTCATTTACAATCAATGCACAAATATTATTGACTTATATGTTTTATTTTATAGTGCCCTCGTCAAACTAACAACATATACTATGGGTACTATATATTGCGATTCATAAAGGAGATTGTTGATATGAATCAAACTATACTCCCAAAAACGGTACGGTATTTCATTATTTGATTTTCATGTATAAACTATGTATATATTTTATTCTAACTTATTTATGTTCAATTTTTATATCGCACAGTACTTTGACAATTCCAATCCAACATACTCTGAAAGAGATCTAACTAAAATAAAGGAAGACTGGTGTCAGTATGTGATTGAAATGAAGATTATTTGATTTGTTGTGAAATGACATGCTGCAAGGGATAGTTATATGATTATATGGTAGTTATATTATGTGTAGTTCTGATAGTTATATGCATATGAATAAGGCACATTTGAAAAGTTGTGAACATGTAGTTATATGAATATGTATATAGTTTTGTGTTGTTGTCAATATGTGAATATGTATATGAATATGTATTTTGTTTTGTGCTGTATTTTGTTGTGAACTGATTGTGTAAATATGTAAAGTTATAAAGTTAAATTATAAAGTTATATAGTTATGTTGTTGTGTACTAATTGTGTACTGATTGTGAAATAATTGTGTGTACTGATTATGAAATGATTGTGTGTACTGATTGTGAAGTACTTTAAACTTGAAATATTTGCATATATATTAAAACTTATTTTTTAACTTATCAAAAATCCACAATAAATATTCATTTGTTGATGTTTTTCTGATAGACTTCTGTTATAATCAATATTATCATCATTAACAGATGTATGGCTTTATACTTTTTTATTCATAAAAAAATTACATTAGTCTCATACACAATAAATGCGTATAAATTTAAATTGCTTAGAACTAGAAAATATTTAATATAGCAAATTTTGATGAAATATAAACAAATTATGGACTAAATTGTCATTTTATTTCTTAAAATTTAAGTACCAATCAATTTAGTCCACAAATTTTTAAAATAGCAAATTAAATCTCTAAATTAAAGAATATGAAAACACTTGACATAAAAAAGAATATTAAAAGCAATAAAAATTATATATACTAATTTAAATAGTCTTTTACTGCATTAAAACAATCATCCTATAAAGTTGTAGTTTAATGGATATTTTTCAATTTAAAAACTAAATTACTATTTTCCAAATGGACCTATCTAAGGCCCGTTACCAAACATTCAATGTAGTTAATTACGATAAAAAATAAGTTAGTGCTAATCATCATTAAAATCAAATTCAGACTCATAATAAAGGAAAAATACTTGCAAAACAAACAATAGAATAAAAGATTTGTTTTCATAAAATACAAAAATTATTAACTTTTAAGATAACCGAATCCATTGTAGAAACTAATTATAACGAAAGGACCAAATCAACAATTATTGGATGATTTGTTAGTAAAGGAAAAGAGTTAGTGAATTATTACATTCAACATACACCCTTTTGTTCTACCATGAAGCCATTAATGATTCCAAAGACGTACAATTTGCTTTTTTTTTTCTTCCATTAATAACTATTTTTCATTAAAAAAAAATTACTTTTCATGGCATGTGTAAAGACATATTTAATCTAATATTAATATATATTAAAATCAAATTCATAGAGTACATTAAATACAAATTCAAACATCGCTAGAAAAAAAAAGATGAATGTGGGAACATACTCACATCATTTAAATTAATAATATAAAACGACACAATGTCTACAATTAATTTGAAAAAATCAAAGTGACCGGAATACTCATGTCTCCGAATCTGCAACGTTGACGACCTAGTCATTGGCTGAATCATGATCGAAGTTGATACGTCAATTTAAATCAAAAGAACACAATAACAAAACGGGAAAACAACAAATTTCACACTAAGATCATAAATCAAACAATGTCGATTTGAGACTATGAAATTACGGGGAAAAAAAAGCACAAAAGAAAAATCTAGTTGGTGTAGAAATCACTTATTTAGATTAATTTAGTCTTTCACTTTAATATCGAAATTGCAATTTAACTACATATCATCAAAAAGACCAAAATGAGTAATGTTTGACAATTTTAAAATACTGATAATCTCATAGACCTATTAAAATGCTCAACAAAATTATGCACTATTTGAGTGGTTTACACAAGATTAAAAAATAACATTGTGTATTGTTAGTATTTAATGGCGTAGTTAAATATTGTTCTTGGCCTTTGTAATGCTATAATATAATCCAACAATATCTTAAATCAATTAGGTGTTTCTCTTTCTCTTCTCTTTGATGCAAAAAAAATAAGAGGTTAACAAAATCATGAAAGCTCTTGCCTTAATCCTCACATTCTCCATAATTGTTGTTTTGTCACGTGCGACACCAACATTGCTCACTCGACCTAAACCTCAAATAAACCAATATGCTGTGCTTGACGATACCCAACCACAAGTAATAAATTTTATACACTCATCTCTTTATTTCTATTTTCTTTTAAATATTAACTCAACTTGAGTTGTTTGGATCGAGTTTTTTTTTTATAAGCTCAAAAGTTAGTAATTAGTTGTTAGTTATCTTCCATTCAAAAAGAAAAGGTGGTTAGTTTTGTTATATGGAGAATTAAATCCATAAACTCTTTATTAGTTATGTTATTTGAGCTATTCATCTTGCATAAATAATTGAGAGATAATTTGACGGGATTTCAAAAAATAATTTATGGCATTTTCATAAGTTAGTTTTAGTTAATTTTGTTAAGCTCTCAAGGATAGATTACAAAAATAACTTATACTAAATAGTTTATTTAATAACAGGTTTTTATTTTATATTTATTTATATAAATTAGTTATATATAAACACTTAAATAATAAACATTTATGCTATAAATTTTTAATTTAGTTCATATTTTATTGCATCTTTAATAAAAAGGCTATATATAAGATTTGTATATGCATGTTGCAGAATGTGAGTGTACCGAATGGAACATGCAAATACAAGATCACCGTAAAGACAAGCTGTCTTTCTTCATTACATACAGAAAATACAATCATCAGTATTTACTTTGGAGATGCTACTGACCTTTGGGTAATTTATTCTCTATTACAAAAAATTAAATTAACAATATAATATACCTAACTATACATGTTTCTCAATTGCTCTTCAATATTTAAAATTGATTATTACTCCCTCAGATTCTAATTAATTCTTGTTTTGTAAAGTAACGTTTTAATTATGTAATGAATCACAATATTTATTTTAATTGCAGATTGATATTAAGAAATTGGGTGGTCGTGAGTCTAAGATGTTCACGCAGTGCACGACAAGTATATTTACGACAATGGGACCTTGTCTCGACAAAATCTGCAAACTGACCCTAGATCAGGATGGATTAGAACGGCGGTTTTCAAAACGTGTCTTCTATATAAGTAAATGGATGCCAGAGTATGTGACCATAGAAGACTATAAGAACCCTCCTATCACATTTTACTTTGATGCTGATAAAAATCCTTTTCGTGACTATGGCCACTACTTTTGTAATAAACTTTAGTGTTAATTACGTTCCTAAAGTTCTATTATATATTAGGACTATATATTTTTTTTTTTAAATAATACTATATGAAATTTGTTACAATACATAGACTTCTCTTATGACCCCCAATATATTCACATTCTTTAAAACAAATATTTAAAATATATCTCACAATACTCTAACACAAGAGTATAAAAAAAAAAATAATTAAATAGAAACTTAAAATGTTTCAGACTAGCGTGATTTGTAATGAAGAACTAGAGTCATATATATAGTCTTTAACTCTCTCTTTCTTTACAATTTCAAGCAATGTGAGACTTCTTCAATATTCTCCATTTTCAACAAAACTCATCAATCTCCACATTGATTGAAAAGGATACATCTTCAGCTTCCATTGACTACATCAACAATTATAGATCAAAAGAACTATTATACTCCACCATAAAAAGTATACTCCACTTGAACTTAAACAACTCCAAGAATTTTCAATTGAAGCTAAACCACTTCAAGAATTTTCTCTCAAAGCTAAACCATTCCAAGAATTGTCACTCAAAGCTAAACTGATGATTGTATCAAAAGTAAGTATATGAGATATCGTATCCACAAGGACTTGTGCAATATCAAGCCGTTCAACAAAGTTATGGCTCTAAGTGAAGTAGTATGAAAGTTTTGTTCATTAATTCAATTAGATAAAAGAAAAACAACAAAAGTAATATAAATTTAACAGTGACATTAAATTGTTGGGGTTAGATTTCATCAGTCACTTTCTCATGTACACTATTGATCATTTATACATATCCATGTTAACATCAACATTGTCACTGCCGCTATTCACACGTTCTGAATTCCTTAATAATCATGAGAGATCAAATGTCTTGTTTAAACGACGATTCTTCAGTCTGTTAACCAAGACAATCGCATTAACAACCGACAATTCAATACTATTATACCTAAATCTATTCCTAGAGTTTAAATTCAATAGATGTTTGTCCTAAATCAAGATCTAAAGAGTATTTTCCAAGAGAACTTCAAATCAAATATCAAATTATGAGTGATCAAGACATAACAAGCATTAAGAACAAGAATAAGCATTAATATTCAAGAGTGACTAGAATATATATAACTATAAATCAAAAAAGATACAAAACAGTATGATTGATTACATCTAACTCCAACAAAGAGAGTTTTAACTAAGTGACATTTCGCTCGCAAACATCTAATTCGCTTAGCGAGTGCATATGCTTCACAGTGAAACAAATTTCAGCTGTCAAACCGCCTTTAATTTTGCTCAACGAAGTTACTACTTTCTTTGCGAGATTAACTATGCAAAATTTAGCAAACTCACAACCTTGAACTCTCATAGCCATAAGATTGCTCGTTCAGTGAATTCCATTCAATGTAGTCAATTACGATAAAAAATAAGTTAGTGCTAATCATCGTTAAAATTAAATTCAGACTCATAATGAAGGAAAAATACTTGCAAAACAAACAATAGAATAAAAGATTTGTTTTCATAAAATACAAAAGAAATTGTTGAGAAACTTATTAACTTTTAAGATAACTGAATCCATTGCATAAACAAATTACAACGAAAGGACCAAATCAACAATTATTGGATGATTTGTTAGTAAAGGAAAAGAGTTAGTGAATTATTACATTCAACATACACCCTTTTGTTCTACCATGAAGCCATTAATGATTCCAAAGACGTACAATTTGTTTTTTCTTTTTTCTATTAAGAACTACTTTTCCTTAAAAAAAATTACTTTTTCATGGCATGTGTAGAGACATATTTAATCTAATACTAATATATATTAAAATCAAATTCACAGAGTACATCAAATACAAAATCAACATCGCTAAAAAAAAAATGAATGTGCGAACATAGTCACATGATTTAAATTAATAATATAAAACGACACAATGTCTACAATTAATTTGAAAAAATCAAAGTGACCGGAATACTCATGTCTCTGAATCTGCAACGTTGACGACCTAGTCATTGGCTGAATCATGATTGGTGTTTATATGTCAATTTAAATCAAAAGAACTTAATAACAAAACGGGAAAACAACAAATTTTCCATTAAGACCATAAATCAAACAATGTCGATTTGAGACTATGAAATTACGGGGAAAAAAAGCACAAAAGAAAAATCTAGTTGGTGTAGAAACCACTTATTTAAATTAAAACTAGGGAAAAAGAAGCACAATGATGATTCCAGGTCAAAAAATGACCCAAAACCACCTCATAAATTTAATCACTTACAAATAATTAAGTTTTTATATTTAACAACATACTATCAATTTAGTCTTTCACTTTAATATCAAAATTGCAATTTAACAACATATTATCAAAAAGACCGAAATGAGTAATGTTTGACAATTTTAAAATACTGATAATCTCATAGACCTATTAGATTGCTCTACAAAATTACGCACTATTTCGGTGGTTTACATATGATTAAAAAAGAACATTGTGTATTGTTAGCATTTAATGGCATCGTTAAATATTCTCCTTGGCCTTTGTAATGTTATAATATAACCCAACAATATTTAAAATCAGTTAGGTGTTCCTCTTTCTCTTCTCTTTGATGCAAAAAAAAAGAGGTTAACAAAATCATGAAAGCTCTTACCTTAATCCTCACATTCTCCATAGTTCTTGTTTTGTCACATGCGACACCAACATTGCTCACTCGACCTAAACCTCAAATGAACCAATATGCCGTGTTTGACGATACCCAACCACAAGTAATAAATTTTATATACCCATCTCTTTATTTTTATTTTCTTTCAAAAGTCAGTAATTAGTTATCTTCCATTCAAAAAGAAAAGGTTGTTAGTTTTGTTATATGGAGAATTAAATCCATAAACTCTATATTAGTTGTGTTTTTTGAGCTAATCATCTTACATAAATAATTGAGAGATAATTTGGCGGAATTTCTAAAAATAATTTATGGCATTTTCATAAGTTAATTTTAGCTAATTTGTTAAGCTCTCAAAAGGATAGGTTACAAAAATAACTTATACTAAATAGTTTATTTAATAACAGCTTGACTTTATTTTATATTTATTTATATAAATTTAGTTATATATAAACACTTAAATAAGAAACATTTATGCCATAAATTTTTAATTTAGTTATCCACACAATACAAGTTTGGTTGTATTAATTTCATATTTTATTGCATCTTTAATAAAAAGGCTGTATATAAGATTTGTCTATGCATGTTGCAGAATGTGAGTGTACCAAATGGAACATGCAAATACAAGATCACCGCAAAGACAAGCTGTCTTTCTCCATTACATACAGAAAACACCATCATCAGTATTTACTTTGGAGACGCTACTGACCTTTGGGTAATTTATTTCCATTACAAAACATTAAATTAACCATATAATATACCTAACTATTCATGTTTCTCAATTGCTCTTCAATATTTAAAATTGATTATTACTCCCTCAGATTCTAATTAATTCTTGTTTTGTAAATTAACATTTTACTTATGTAGTCAATCACAATATTTAATTTAATTGCAGATTGATATTAAGAAATTGGGTGGTCGTGAGTCTAAGATGTTCACGCAGTGCACGACAAGTATATTTACGACAATGGGACCTTGTCTCGACAAAATCTGCAAAGTGTCCCTAGATCAGCATGGATTAGAATTGTGGTTTTCAAAGCGTGTACGCTTCCATATAATAAGTAAATGGATACCAGAGTATGTCACCATTGAAGACTACAAGAACCCTCCTATCACATTTTACTTTGATGCTGACAAAATACCTTTTCGTGGCTATGGCCACAACTTTTGTAATAAACTTTAGTGCTAATTATGTTCCTAAAGTACTATTATTAGAACTATATATTTCTTTGTTTTCTTTTTAACAAAGATAAGCTTATTGTATTTCATAAAAAATAGAAGCAACATAATATGTATGGAGGTAAGAAATATTTAATGATAAAAGATGAATGATTAAGTTGCATGTTTGTAATGGTGTCGTTCGTGACCAATCGTGTGATATTTTCCTTGCATATTGGTATGTTTCTAGTTTTACTATATGTATAAACTTCTCAATTATTAATAATAGTATTTAAGATATATTTTCCATATTTCTCTTTGTGTTGTTCTCACATTAATATGGAATCGTTTCTTTCTTAATATAGTTCTTTGCCTTCTTCAACTCTTTATTTTCGATTTCTTCATCTTTCTTTCTTCATTTTCATCAATGGATGTCTAAATATATATTCAGATTTTGCTACAAACCCTTTCAATCAATTCTATATTCATCCTAATAAAAAATGAGAATCCAACCATGATTCTTTTTATCCTCTTGTTCAATGGCAAGAACCACATTTCCTAGGCTTGTACAATAAAGGGGAGACTGATTTCTAAAAACAAGTTAAAAATCATTAATGGAACTTTCATTCAGACCATTGCATCAAGTATTCTTCATGATCCTATTGCAAATATAAACACATCTCACAACACTCTAACAAAAGAGTATAAAAGAAAAAAAAATCAAATAGAAGCTTAAAATGTTACCGGCGATGCTACCTCACGACCTTCTCGCTCCCCCCTTTCCCACTGAGCCCGGTACCTACTCTAGCGAGTTTTTGCCTTTTGTGGGAATCGAGCCCGGTACCTAGAGGATAAGTACCCCCTCCACACAGTCCCACTACCAATTGAGCCAGCAATAATATCGGCGATGTTACCTCACGATCTTCTCGCTCCCCCCATTGAGCCAGCAATAATATCGGCGATGTTACCTCACGATCTTCTCGCTCCCCCCTTTCCCTCTTGAAAATCTAGTGAGTTTTTGCCTTCCATGGGAATCGAGCCCGGTACCTAGCGTATAAGTACCGCCTCCACAGAGTCCCACTACCAATTGAGCCACTAACGTGATTTGTAATGAAGAACTAGAGTCATACATATAGTTTTAACTCTCTTTTTCTTTACAATTTCAAGCAATGTGAGACTTCTTCAATATTCTCCATTTTCAACCAAACTCATCAATCTCCACATTAATTGAAATGGATGCATCTTCAGCTTCTATTGTCTACACCGATAATCATATATAGATCAAAAGAATTATCATATTCCACCATAAAAAGTATACTCCACTTGAACTTAAACAACTTTAAGAATTCCATTTGAAGCTAAACCACTTCAAGTATTTTTACTTAAAGTTAAACCATTCCAAGAATTTTCACTCAAAGTTAAACTGATGATTGTATCAAAAGTAACTATATGAGATATCGTATCCACAATGACTTGTGCAATATCTAGCCGTTCAACAAAGTTATGGCACTAAGTGAAGTAGTATAAAAGTTTTGTTCATAATTTCAATTAGATAAAAGAAAAAAAAAAAAAAAAGTAATGTAAATTTAACAGTGACATTAAATTGTTGGGGTTAGATTTCATCAATCACTTTCTCATGTACCCTATTGATCAATTATGCATATCCATGTTAATAATGATGAGAGATCAAATGTCTTGTTTAAACGACGATTCTTCAGTCAGTTGACCAAGACAATCGCATTAACAACCGACGGTTCAATACTATTATACCTAAATATATTCCTAGAGTTTAAATTCAATAGATGTTTGTCCTAAATCAAGATCTAAAGAGTATTTTCCAATAGAACTTCAAATCAAATATCAAATTATGAGTGATCAAGACATAACAAACATTAAGAACAAGGATAAACATTGATATTCATGAGTAATTAGAATATATATAACTATAAATCAAAAGAGATACAAAAGAGTACGATTGATTACATCTAACTCCAACAAAGAGAGATTTAGCTAAGTGACATTTCGTTCAGCAAACGTCTAATTCGCTTAGCGAGTGCATATGCTTCGCGGTGAAACAAATTCCAGCTATCAAATCGCCTTTAATTTTGCTCAGCGAGATTACTTTTTTCTTAGCGAGATTAACTACGAAAAATTTAGTAAACTCACTACCTTGAACTCTCTTAGCCATAAGATTGCTCAGTCAGCAAATTCCATTTGCATTGTTTCATCAAATCTCGCCTTCAATGATATTGGTTTGTAACAACTCAACTCTTATCGCTACCGACACTATTAATCGTGACCTTTTCGCCCTTTTCCACCTTGTGGAAATAGCGAGTTCTTGTCTTCCATGACAATCGAACCCGGTATCTAGGGGATAAGTACAATCGTCCATTCATTTTCACTATCAATTGAGCAACATGTCAACTGGTAGTGAGAATGAATTGGCTGATGTGGAAGATCAGACAAAGCTGCAGTTACAGAACATGCCAAGAACTCTATTTTTTTGGACCGAACCAAAATCTCTAATACTAGATGTTGGGAAAATAAATAAATAGAAAAATTTAAATAACAATCAAAACACACAAAAATAACATGAAAACTCGTCTAATGACAACTAGAGAATAACATTATGTGAAAATTATTACAACACATAGACTTCTCTCTCACACACCATGACCTCCAATAGACTCACACTCTTCAACGAAAATATTTAAACTACATCTCACAACACTCTAACACAAAAGTATAATAGAAAAGAAAAAAATTTGATACAATTGCTTAAAGTATTTTTATTTGGTGCAATTTTTAATGAAGAACTAGAGTCATATATATAGCCTTGAACTCCCTCTTCATTTACAATTTCAAACAACGTATAACTTGTGTATATTTATGTTTTTATGTTTTCAATAAAAAAAAATTGCTTAAATTTCATTTTTCTATAATTTTACTCTATTAACTTGTATAATACATTCACTTGTATTAAATTGTCATTTACTTCGTTAACAATTCGTTTATCATTTATATGAACCATATATGTTTTGACATAGTGGTTTCTTTATGAAAATGATATGAAAGTTATGTCAAACTTTCTCCATCCTTGAAATATTTGCATATGTTTTGAAGTTTACTTTTTTTAGTTGCTAAAAAGTTCACACTAAATATTGATTTGTTGATGTTTTTAATAAATTTCTATTAAAATCAATATCAAAATTAACGAATATAGGGGTTAGCCCTTTTTTAATCATCAAATAAAATTACATTACTCTCATACACAATTAATGCGCACAATTTTAAATTGGTAGAACTAAAAAATATTTAATGTTACAAGTTTTAGTGAAACATTAATAAATTATAGATAAATAATCATTTTTTGTCTTTAAAATCCTAGATGCCAATCAATTTAATTTACAAATTTTCAAAATAGCAAATTAATCATCTAAACTAAAGAATATGAAAACTCTTGATTAAAAAAAGAATATCAAAATCAATAAAAGTTATACATAAT
>JBBPBQ010000003.1:53819491-53846640 GCA_037974755.1 Cicer yamashitae
AATTAAATAGTCTTTTGTTGCATAAAAAAATCATAAAACTATTTAAATTTTAGTCCAACATTTCAAAAAATAACTAAATTGATTGATATTTTTTAATTTAAAAATTAAATTACTAATTTTCAAATGTAAGAGACAAAATGGCCTTATATAAGGCTCATTATCATACCTTTAATGGAATAACCCTTAGTACACGGCCATTAAAGTCAAATGTAAGTATGACTTTTACATATAGTTAATTACGGTAAAAAAAAAAAAATAGTTAGTACTAATCAGTGTTAAAGTCAAATTTAGACTCATAATTAAGAAAAAATATTTTCAAGTTGCAAAACAAACGATATAATAGAAACAAATTGTTAGGTGCACTTATAAGTCTTTGTCTTATTTTTTGAATTTAGGATAACTCAATGCATTATGGAAACAAGTTATAATGAAAAGGCCAAATCAACAAATATTCAATGATCTTTCAGCAAAGCAAAATAATTAGTGAATTATTACATTCCACATACACCATTTTGTTCTTCCATGGAGCCATTAAGGTTAATTTTTAAAGACATGCAATTTGGTTTTTCTCTATTCACTACTTTTTTATAAAAAAGCACTTTTCATGGCATGTGAAAAGACACATTTAAGCTATCAATGTAATATAAAGAGAGTAATAAAGTATTAAAGAAGTATACCATCAAATTAATCTCTCACTTACGCTCTCAAATAGATCCATTCTAAATAATTCAAAAATATGTCTAACTTTGTTAAAATTACACTTATAAGTTTTTTTTGTCAAACATGTACAACAAAACTATCAAGTTGGTCCATACATCTAAATGCTTATATACAATTAAGTCTCTATGTTTAACAACTTACAATCAATTTAGTGTCTGACATTAGTATCAAATTTACAATTTGACCCCTATAGTTTACCACATATTATCAAAAAGACTAATATAAATAATGTTTTTATAAAGTCATAGATGTTTTAAAATATTGATAATCTCGTGTATCTATTAGAGCACTCTATAAATTGAGTGGTTTACACAAAATATATATATAGTGTATTGTTATTATTTCATGGTGTCGTTAAATATCGCTTCAGGCATTTGTAATGCTATAGTATAATCCAACAATATCTAAAATCAATTCGGTATTCCTCCATCTCTTCTCTTTAATGCAAAGAAAAGAGGTTAACAAAATCATGAAAGGTCTTACCTTAATCCTCACATTGTCTGTAATTGTTGTTTTGTCTCATGCAACACTAACATTGCTCACTCGACTTGAACCTCAAATCAACCGATCTTCGGCGATTGACGGTAGCCACCCACAAGTAACTAAATTTTGTTTTATTTTCTCTATTTTTGTTTTTTGGAAATATTAACGCTAACACCCTTTTAATTAACTCGGCTTCAACTTGGGAGTGGTTGTTAGTTTTATTAGAGGGAGAATAACATCTATGAGACTATTAGGTGGAACTCCTAAAAACAACTTACGCATTTTTCATAACTTATATTAAATAGTTTATTTAAAAACATTTAATTTACATTATCTTTTACTACATAAATTGCTTAGATATAAACATTTAAATGATAAACATTTATGTTATACGTTTTTAATTATGTTAGTTATGCACACAATATGAATTTGTTTGCATTGCTTTATTTGATTTATCGAATAGCATAAATGCGTGTGATATTATTTGAGTGTAAGAAAATAGCTTATAATGTGTCTATAAGTTATTTTTAGTTTTTTTCAAAAACTCCTCGGTGTAATTTATAAAAACAACTTATAATTTATCTAAAATTAATTTTATATTATCTTTTTAATAAAGATATAACTTATAATAAGAATTTGATTAAATTGTTTAGTAGTAGCTTTTGATTAGTGTCCTTTTTTGTTTGCTGCCAAAAATTTAGGGTTGGGAAATTGTGCTTTAGTTTCATCAATGCCCTTGTAATCACTACACATTTTATAAATGAAAGTTTTATTTAGCCAAATTAATTTCATGTTTTATTGCATCTTAAAAATAAGAGGCTATGTATATATATATACATGCATGTTTCAGAATTTGGATGAACGGAGTTGCAAATACAGGGCTACCGTAAAGACAAGTTGTCGTTCTCCAGGTCATACAAATAACAGAATCACTCTTGGATTTGGAGACGCTACACACTCTCGGATGGTAATGCTTTTCTCTACTATGAATAATTAACCATATAATATAACTAACTATACATGTTTCTCGATTACTCTTCAAAATTTAATTTCTTGCACAAATACTATTAACTCAATTGTAAAATTTTGTGACTTTGTTTCATGTTTTGGAAAACAAATCATATTATCTATTCTTTTCAATTTTTTCCTGTAAAAGTAACATTTTAATATGCAATCACAATATTTAATTTTCTTTCACTAGAATTTATCGAGTACTAATGTATTGTTTATTAAAACTCAAATAAAATTTTGGTTGAAGTACATACATATATATTTAATTCAAGGTCAAATAAGTTTTTCTAATACTCTATAAAATTTTAAAATTTTGTTTTTATTCATTGTTAAAAAAAAAAATCACATATTTTAGTCTATATAAAATTATTATGCAAGCTGTTTTAATCTTTACTGAAACATCAACATATATTTTTGAGTGGTTGTTTTGCATAGATGTTTATAATAATATAAAAAGTTTATACACAAAAAAATGAATTCAAAAATTGATTTCTAAGTCCATACTTTATGTACTTTTAACTTGGACATGTGACATTTAAAAATTTATATTTAATTTATTCTAAATTAAAAAAAAAATTATTTTGTACAGATGAATTTTTAATAATGTTCAAAATATGATTGCAAAAAATATTCCAAAATTTAAAAGTTGAATGATGTTTCGTTTCAACAAAAATTAAAATTACTTGTAGAATAATTTTGTATGGACTAAAAAATATAATTTTTTATCAAGAGTAAAACTAAAATTTCAAATTTCTATAAAGAGTTAAAATTTATTTAACCTTATAATTTAATTTAATTGCAGGTTTATGTTGAGAATGTTGGTGGTCCTATGAATATGAGGTTGATGGCGTGCATGAGAGTTATATTGGATTTACAGGGATCTTGTCGCGACAAAATCTGCAAATTGGCGATATATAGGAGTGAACCCCATAGTTCGGTACCAACGTTTCTTGATAATTGGAGAGTAGAGTATGTGACCATAGAGGACTATAAGAACCCTCCTATCACATTTTACTTCAAACCTAAGTATATTATTCCTGATGATGGTTATGGACATGGCCTCGACAATTGTTCTAAAGTTTAGTGTTAATTACATTCCTAAAATAATATTATATGGACTCTTTCTTTCTTTCTTTTTTTTTTTTTAATAAAGATAAGCTTATTGTATTTCATGAAAATTAGAAGCAACATAATATGTATAATATGTATATATGGAGGTTAGTCTCGAAATAAGGTTGCTTCTAATAAGTGTTTTATATAATTTAAATATTTAATGTAACAAATTTTGGTGAGACATTAATAAATTACTGAGCAAATAGTCATTTTTAGTCTTTAAAATTTTAGATGTCAATCAATTTAGTCTACAAATATTCAAAATAGCAAACTAATCATCTAAACTACAGAATTAATATTAAAACTCTTGATTAAAAAAAGAATATCAAAATCAATAAAAGTTATACATAATAATTAAATAGTTTTTTGTTACATAAAAAAAAATCATAAAACTATTAAAATTTTAGTCTAACATTTAAAAAAATGACTAAATTAATCAATATTTTTTAATTTAAGAATTAAATTACTATTTTTCAAATGTAGGAGACCAAATGGTCTTATATAAGGCTCATTATCATACCTTCAATGGAATAACCCTTAGTAAACGGTAATTAAAGTCAAATGTAAGTATGACTTTTTCATATAGTTAATTACAGTAACAAAATCAGTTAGTACTAATCAGTGTTAAAGCCAAATTTAGACTCATAATTAAAAAAAAATATTTGAAAGTTGCAAAACAAACGATATAATAGAAACAAATTGTTGGGAGCACTTATTAGTCTTTTTCTTATTTTTTGAATTTAGGATAACTCAATGCATTATGCAAACAAGTTATAATGAAAAGGCCAAATCAACAAATATTCAATGATCTTTCAGCAAAGCAAAAGAATTAGTGAATTATTACATTCCACAATACACCCTTTTGTTCTTCCATGGAGCCATTAAGGTTAATTTTTAAAGACATACAATTTGGTTTTTTTCTATTAACTACTTTTTTCCTATAAAAAATGTGTAAAGACACATTTAAGCTAATACTAATACTTACAATAAGTGAAATAAATGTATTTATACTATTTAAAGTCTTGACCTACATTATTTATCAAGGTGTATCACAACCTCAAACAATTTCATACATCAAGTAAATTATAACATAAAACATTTAAATTGTTTTTTTTTTTTTTATTGTCTCTTACAGTTTATATTTGTACAATAATCCACACACATTTATATAGAATAAAAACACGCACATAAACAATTCAATAGATTATCATAAACATGCTTAAATATTTGATTTGCTATTGTTATTTATAAGCATTTAAGTGACTATACGCAAAAAGAAGTTCAACAAGAAAGGAATTCAGTGTTACAATTGTCACAACTGGGGCCACTTTGATGATGAGTGTAGATCAAAGAAAGTGAAAAGAAAAGAGGATGAAGCTCAATTGGCACAGGCTGAAAGTTCTGACTCTGAAGAAGTACTGTTGATGGCTGCCACTAATCTAGAGGATGACTGCCCAGGCTTATGGTACCTTGACACAGGTTGCTCAAACCGTATGACTGGCCAGAAGGAATGGTTTGTGAGCATTGATGAGAAAATAAAGAGGGAAATCAGATTTGCAGACAATAGCTCAGTTACACCTGAAGGTGTTGGCAAGATCCTAATCCAAAGAAAAGATGGTAAGCAGTCCTTCATTTGTGATGTATTATATGTGCCTAATATGAAAAACAACTTGTTAAGTCTTGGAAAATTGCTGGAAAATGGATACTTTGTGAATATGGAGAATGGACATATGAGGATGTTTGATAGTGACAAGAGGCTGGTCTTGAAAGCACCACTGTCTAAAAACAAGACCTTTAAGATTGAAATCCAAATAAATGAAAATCAATGCCTGGCTACAGAAACCAGAAATGAGAGTTGGCTGTGGCATCAAAGGTATGGACACTTGAACTTTAGGAGTCTTCAAATGCTGCAACATAGAAGCATGGTGCTGGGAATGCCTGACATTCAGATGCCACAAGAATTATGTGAAGAATGCTACCAGGCCAAGCAGCATAGAAACAAATTCAAGACAGAACTGCCAACTAGATCATCAAAAATGATGGAGGTAATTAATCTTCTCTGATATATGTGGTCCAATTGAAGAGATGTCAATAGAAGGTAAAAATTATTTTGTGTCATTCATTGATGATTTTACAAGAAAAATCTGGATATATCTCATAAAAAGAAATAATGAAGTGTTTGATGTGTTCAAAAGATTTAAAGTGATGGCTGAAAATCAAAGTGAGTGCAAGATGAAGATCATAAGAACAGATGGAGGAGGGGAATACAATTCCCATGAATTTCATAAATTCTGTGAAAAGTAAGGAGTGTTACATGAGGTGACAGCACCATACACTCCGCAACATAAAGGAACTGCTGAAAGAAGAAACAGAACCATTATGAATATGGCCAGGAGCATGCTGAAAGGAAAGCAAATGCCTCAAAAGGAGAAGTATGCTAATGATGTACTAAGAAGGTTCAAAATGCAAGACTGCAATGGGGCAGATACACCAACAGAAGCAGGCCTGATTCTGTCCAAGGAAGGCAATGAAGAATTGGTTGATTCTACCACATTCAAACAAATGATAGGATCATTGAGGTACCTATGCAACACAAGACCAGACATAACATACAGTGTGGGACTGGTTAGTATATACATGAAAAGGCCTAGAACTCCCTATTACTTGGCAGCTAAAAGAATTTTGAGATATATCAAACAAACAAGTGAACTGGGACTGCATTATGCTAAAGAGCAGGTTGGAAGCAAGGCTGGGCTAATTGGATTTACTGATGCAGATTGGTGTGGAGACAAAGATGATAGGAAGGGAACCTCTGCCTATGTCTTCATGATAAATGAATCACCAATCTCATGGTGTTCAAAGAAGCAAAGAATAGTTGCATTATCCATTTGTGAAGCCGAGTATGTGGCTGCTTCAATGGGAGCTTGTCAAGCTCTATGGATGGCAACATGAATGACTGAAATGGGGCTGAGAAGCAATGAACCAGTCAAGATAAAGGTAGACAACAAGTCAGCAATTGACTCATCCAAGCATCCAAGTGTCCATGGAAGAAGTAAACACATAGAGACTAGATTTCACTTTCTAAGAGATCAAGTAATAAAAGGAAGGATAGATCTAGAGCATTACTGCACAAAGGATCAAAAGGCTGATATCCTAACCAAAGGATTGAAGAGGGTGAAGTTCCAAGAGATGAGAAGCAAGTTTGACTTAGCAACACTTGATCAATTTTGAATTAAGGAAGAGTGTTAAATGTAATAATTCACAAATGATCAAATAATCAGTTAGCAAGTTAGTTAGAATTGTTGTAATATTGTTAAGAAAGATAGTTAGTTAGTTACAAGTGTTCCTATTGAAAGTGTTTGATAAATAGGCAATGCTGATGACTTTACTTGTACTGCAAGCAATTGACATAATTCAATACAATTCATTCTATTCTCTACAATTGCAATTCCTATCATTTCCTATATTGTGTTCCAACAAATTTATCAAAATTCTCAACTAACTGTAATTAATAAGGATATTTTAGTAAATAAAACTGATTTTCACTAAAATCGACAAAATTATCATTTTCTTAATAATCTCACACAACTTAAATGAGAATTAAAATGAAACGGAGGAAGTCCATTAAATAGCATGACAGTATACTTCTTAAAGCATATGTTGTATTATGTATTTTTTTAGTAAAGACTCATTTTGATCCTTGAAAAAAAATACATGGATGATAGATTAGTTTTAATAAATAAATACAATTTTTTATCCTTTACAAAAATAAATCAGAACAATTTAATCTAAAATTATTAACTACCATTAAATTGTATATGAACCGATGATATAGATTATTGAAACAATACCGATTTCATTTAACTTGAGTATGTGACATCTAACAAAAATATAAGGGGACCATGTAGTCCCTCGTACCAACTTAGCCAATCACGAATTATAAAAGTGCCAATTAAGACCCTAAGAGAATGGTGAAAATCACCTATATGAAATATGCGATCATTTTTATTTATTTAACATTAAACAGTGGTATAAAAAAATTAACAATTAACCTTAAAATATTTGACTTTTTTTTTATATATTAATAGTGACTAAAAAAATATCTTTATTAAGTTCTTATATATGAGACCAAAGAAAAGTAAATAAAAGAAAGAGAAAATAATTTTATATGGACTAAAATTATATATCATATAATTTTGAATGAATAAAAAAATTTATGTTTTTATAATTTTTGTAATGATAAAACTTAAAAGGTCTAGATTTTGTAGGATATAAAAATATTTTTATCGTTATATAAAATATAAGTGGTAAAGGATAAAAGAATGGAGGAACAAATAACTTTAAATTTACTAATTTTGTTTAGTATACACTATTTTAAAAATTAATAATAATTTTTATCATCTTGATCATGTATATCTCATTATATATATAAAAGATAAATGTAAACCTTTTGACCTAGCATTTTTCATATATTTTAAAATTTAATATTAAAAAAATTATTTCAACTAATTATCAAATTTTATTTAAAAAACAATTATTTCTTAAAATAAAAATAAAATATTAATCTCATATTTTTTTTCCCGTACATCACACAAGTATACGATATAGTTTAATTAATAACATATAAATAATTATTACATTTTAATAGTTCAATATCATAAGATTGTACGTCGATAAACTTAAAATATATCACATTTCACTTTTTGAATATATATGAATAAATTGCATTAGAATATAAATATTACATATACACACACTATTACCTTACAAAAACAAGTTATAAGGAAAAGTCAAATCAACAATTAGTCGACGATCTTTCAGCAAATCAAAAGAATTAATGAATTATTACATTCCACACACCCTTTTGTTCTTCGAGGGATCCATTAAGATTTACAAAGAAGTAAAATTTGTTTTTTCTTCAATATATTAACTACATTTTCCCTAAAAAAAGTTACTTTCCATGATATGTGTAAAGACATATTAAAGTTAATACTAACATATTAAAATCAAACGGGATCACAGAATTGAACGGGTGAGCAATGAATTCATTTTAAGACTAACTTGGAAATTATATAAATAAGTTAGATTAAACTATTGGAGAAACCATCTTGAACATAAAAAAAACTGAACAAGTTTATTGATGGAAATTCCAAAGGTTAAAGTGATTCATCGTAAATAAATACTTAAATAATGTTCAAAATATTAATGAAGAGAAATATTGCATTATTATAAAAGTAAAAGTTAATATATGTTACGGAAAATGTATAATTTGCAAAAATATATATATAAATAATAGAGAGATAATAATATTTTTTTAACTACTTTTATTAAGTATTGATATATCATTAGTATAAATGTAAAGTGAAAAATATTGACTAGCTTTTAAGAGTGATTACACAAATAGTATCAATTAGATTGTAGAATTAAAAAAAAATTAAACTAAAAATTGAAAGTCTTTTATTTTTGGACTTTTTTTTTAAATGAGTTACTCAATGTAATATAAAGAGAGTAATAAAATATTAAAGAAGTAAACCATCAATTTGATCTCTCACTTACGCTCTCAAAGAGATCCATTCTAAATATTTCAAAAATATCTCTAACTTTGTCAAAATTACACTTATAAGCTTTTTTGTCAAACAATTAAATACTTACAAACAATTAAGTCTCTATATTTAACAACATACAATCAACTTATAATGTTTTTATATAGATGTTTTGAAATATTGATAATCTCATGTATCTATTGGAGCACTCTACAAAATCATGCAATAATTGGGTGGTTTGCACCATATCATATATATTGTACTGTCAGTATTTCATGGTGTCATTAAATATCGCTTCAAGCATTTGTAATGCTATAGTATATTCGAACAATATATAAAATCAATTAGATATTCCTACATCTCTTCTCTTTAATGCAAAGAAAAGAGGTTAACAAAATCATGAAAGCTCTTACCTTAATTCTCATATTCTCCATAATTGTTGTTTTGTCTCTTGCAACACCAACATTGCTCACACGACTTGAACCTAAAATCAACCAATCTTCAGCGCTTGACAGTACCCAGCCCCAAGTAACTAAATTTTATTTTATTTTCTCTATTTTAGTTTTTTGGAAACATTAACGCTAACACCCAAATACTCTGTTAATTTACTCGGTTTCAACTTGAAAGTGGTTGTTAGTTTTATTCGAGGGAGAATAACATCTATGAGACTATTAGGTGGAACTCCTAAAAACAACTTATGCATTTTTCATAAGCTAATTTTAGCGTATTTTTATAAGTTATCAAGAATAGAATATGAAAATAACATATATTAAATAGTTTATTTAAAAACAATTTTAATTTACATTATCTTTTATTACATAAATTGCTTGTATATGAACATTTAAATGATAAACATTTATGTTTTAAGTTTTTAATTAAGTTAGTTATGCACACAATATGAATTTGTTTGTACTAACTTATTTGATATTATCAAATAGCATAAATGTGTGTGATATTATTTGAGGGAGTGTAAGAAAATAGCTTACAAGGTGTGTATAAGTTATTTTTTAATTTTTTCAAAAGTTATTTTTTAATTTTTTCAAAAACTCTTCGGTGTAATTTATAAAAACAATTTATAATTTTTCTAAAATTAATTTTATTTGATCTTTTTAATAAAAATATAACTTATATATAAGTACTTATATTGTTTAATTAAATTGTTTAGTAGTAGCTTTTGATTAGTGCCTTTTTTGTTTGCTGCCAAAAATTTAGGGTTGGGAAATTGTGCTTTAGTTTGACCAATGCCCTTGTAGTCACTACACATTTTATAAATGAAAGTTTTATTTACTCAAATTAATTTCATGTTTTATTGCATCTTAAATAAGAGGCTGTGTATATGATTTGTATATATGCATGTTTCAGAATTTGGATATACATAATTGCAAATACAGAATTACCATAAAGACAAGTTGCCGTTCTCCACTTCATACAAATGACATAGTCACTCTTCAATTTGGAGACATTACACAATATGCGACGGTAATGCTTTTCTCTACTACGATTAATTTACCATATAATATAACTAACTATACATATTTCTCAATTACTCTTAAAAATTTAATTTCTTACACAAATACTATTAACTCAACTTTGAAATTTTGTGACTTTGTTTTGGAAAACAAATCACATTATCTATTCTTTTCAATTTTTTCCTGTAAAAGTAACATTTTATTACGCAATCACAATATTTAATTTTTTTTCACTAGAATTAATCAAGTACTAATTAATGTATTGTTTATAAAAACTCAAATAAAATTTTGGTTGAAGTATGTATATCCATACATATATTTAATTTAGGGTTAAATAAGTTTTTCTACTCTATAAAATTTAAAATTTTGTTTTTATTCATTGTAAAAAAAAATCACATATTTTAGTCCATAAAAAATTATTATGCAAGCCGTTTTAATCTTTATTGAAACATCAACATATATTTTTGAGTGATTGTTTTGCATAGATGTTTAGAATATAAAAAGTTTATACACAAAAAATGAATTTAAAAGTTGATTTCTAGGTTCATATTTTATGGACTTTTAACTTTAACATGTGACATTTAAAAGTTCATATTTAATTTATTCCATGTTAAAAAATTTTAAACTTGTGCAGATGAATTTTTAATAATGTTCAAAATATGACAGCAAAAAATATTCAAAAATTTAAAAGTTGAATGATGTTACATTTCAGCAACAATTAAAACAACTTGTAGAATAATTTTGTATAAATTAAAAAATATGATATTTTATCAAAAATAAAATTAAAATTTCAAAATTTTATAGAGACTGAAAATTTATTTAACCTTAGTAATTTAATTGCAGATTGATGTTGAGAATCCGGGTGGTCCTAAGAATAAGAGGTTGGAGGCTTGCAAGACAGTTCAATTGGACTTAGAGGCACCTTGTCGCGAGGAAATCTGCAGTTTGTGGATATATAGGCATGGACCAACGTTTAATGTTGATAGTTGGATAGTAGAGTATGTGATCATAGATGACTATAAGAACTGGCCTATCAGATTTGACTTCAATTATAGTATTCCTGATGATGGTTATGGAAATGGCGTCGACTATTGTCCTATAGATTAGTGTTAATTACATTTCTAAAATAATATTATATGGACTCTTTCTTTCTTTTTTTAATAAAGATAAGCTTATTGTATTTCATAAAAATTAGAAGCAACATATGTATAGAGGTTAGTCTCAAATAAGGTTGGTGTGGTTCGATCATGAGCGAGTCGATACTTTAATCGTGAGATTTTCTTTGCATATTGGTATGTTTGTTTCTAGTTGTTTTTGGCGAATAAAAAGGACTAACATTCAAAGAAAAACTAGAAACTTCTAATAAAAGTAACACAAGATACATATGCCAATAAGACATTCGAAATAAAAGATGAAATCAATTTCGTGCACCGCATTCATCACCCGGTGATAAATTTCCAATTCAGGACATGAATCGAACTAGTAGTTTGAATATATATATATATATATATATATATATATATATATATATAACTATAAATCAAAAGAGATATAAAAGATGATGATTGATTACATCTAACTCCAACAAAGAGAGATTTAGCTAAGTGACATTTCGTTCAACAAACATCTAATTTGCTTAGCGAGTGCTTATGTTTCACGGTGAAACAAATTTCAGCTGTCAAACCGCCTTTAATTTTGCCCAATGAGATTACTATTTTCTTAGCGAGATTAACTTTGCTAAATTTAGCAAACTCACTACCTTGAACTCACTTAGCCATAAGATTGCACGCTCAGTGAATTTCATTTGCCCTGTTTCATCAAATCTCGGCTTTAATGATCTTGGTTTGTAACATCTCAGCTCTTACCGCTACTGGCACTATTAATCACGATCTTCTCACCCCTCCCCTTTTCACCTCGTGGAAATAGCGAGTTCTTGTCTTCGGTGGCAATCGAACCCGACACCTAGGGGATAAGTTGCATCTCAATTGGTAGTGAGAATAAATTGACTGATGTGGAAGATCATGTAAATATGCAAGAAGACTTATATTTTTGATGAAGACAAAGAGCAAGGAAAGTGATCAAGTTGCAAGCTCAAAGAGAAGTCAACAATCAAGTCAACTATTTTCAAATATGCTAGAAGACTTGTAATAAAATGTACTTGATGCAATCTAATAATATATTTTAAATGCATATGAGAACCTTCCATTTTAGCATATGCATCAAAAGAATTTTCAAAGTGTCAAAATGCATAAACAATATTTGAAAATCAAGTCTTTGACAAAAATCAAAGTTGTATTCGACTACAGCATCTTGTAGCCGAATACAAACTCAAGTCAGTAGAAAAAACAACATATATGTATTCGACTACGAGATGGTGTAGCCGAATACAAATACTAAGTCAGTAACAAAATCTGAACATTTGTATTCAACTACAGCTTGATGTAGTCGAATACAAAACCAAGTTAGTGGCAAAATTCACTCATCTGTATTCGACAACAAGAATGTGTATTCGAATACAAGCTCTAAAATTTGAATAAAAACTAAACGTTACAGATGTGTATTCGACTACACTTAAGTTGTAGCCGAATACAATTGTGAAACAATGCAATTTTTTAGTTCAGATTCAACCTGGATCATTGCATATGTTCATCAAACCTCTAGGAACGATTGCCACTAATCTGAAGTGATGTCTAATGAGTATAAATACTTCATAGATGCAGATTTACCTTAAGAACTTTCACATCAATCTTAGAACAACATTGAACAAACTTTCTGAAATATTTTGAAGTGTTCAAAGTCTTACTTTCATATTTCAAGTACACATTTTACATTGTCATATCATTGAGAAAAGTTTTCTATTGTACATGAAATTATATTAGACTGTTATCAGTGTACATCAACTGTTATATCTTATTGATCTCAGTCAAAATCAGTGTTGCTAAACCATTCAAGTTATTGTGTATTTTGAGGAAAGTGGTGTACATTCTTCAAGTGTTGTAAATTAGGATAGTGGTGTGCTATCTTAGGGAGATTTTTGGGAGTTTGTAACAGTGGTCTTAGGGTGGGACTTGTACTTATTCTAACAATACTGGAAAATCTCTTGTGGTGTGCAAGAGGACTAGATGTACCCTTGGTTGTAAGGGGAATCAGGATAAATTGATGTGTTCTTTATTTTTCTGCCATTTACTTTTTACCATACACTATCCTAATTAGAAAAATAATTCAATTAAGTCTCTAAAAACCAGAAAATTTCTAAACACCTAATTCACCCCCCCTCTTAGGTGCGCCTCTATACTAACAGATCAGACAAAGCTGCAACTATAGAACATGCTAAGAACTCTATTTCTTTGGACAGAACCAAAAGCTTTAATACTAGATGTTGGAAAAATAAACAAATAGAAAAAATTAAATAACAATCAAGACATACAAAAATAACATGAAAACTCGTCTAATGACAATTAGAGAATAACACTATGTGAAAATTATTACAACACGTAGACTTCTCTTACACACGCCATTGCCTCCAATACATCCACATTCTTCAACGAAAATATTTAAACTATATCTCACAACACTTTAATACAAGAGTATAACAAAAAAAAAAATTGATACAAGCTTAAAGCATTTCTATCTGGTGCAATTTTTAATGAAGAACTAGAGTCATATATATAGCATTGAACTCCCTCTTCATTTACAATTTCAAACAACGTATAACTTGTGTATATTTAAGTTTATGTTTTTATGTTTTCAATAAAAACGTTTGCTTAAATTTCATTTTTCTATAATTTTACTCTATTAACTTGTATAATACATTCACTTGTATATTAAGTTGTCATTTTCTTCGTTAACAATTCGTTTATCATTTGTATGAACCATGTATGTTGACATAATGGTTTCTTTATGAAAATTACATGAAAGTTATGTCAAACTTTCTCCATCTTTGAAATATTTGCATATGTTTTGAAGTTTACTTTTTTAACTTGTTAAAAGTTCACACAAAATATTTATGATCCGTTATGTTTTTAATAAATTTCTATTAAAATCAACATGGGATAATTTAGGTTTAAATTTTGATATTTTTAATACTTACTTTAAAAAATCACAAATTTAAGATAATTATATTTGTTAATTAATGTAAAAAAAACAAACATTTCAACACTTTTCGTAGTAATTACTAATAACATTTAAGTTTACTTACAATTTTAATCTCATCGTTTTTTCCAATTTACAAAGTAGTTGGATCTTATATTTTAAAATTTGATAGTTTTGACCATTTTAATTTTTTAACTAACAAATTATGTACTAAAATGTTTTAAATAATGTAACATATGATACATTAATATAAAAATGATTAACATTCATGAAATTACAATAAAATTTTCTAAAAATTTTAAATTGAATAGCTAAAACTCTTTATTTTATTAATCTTTAATATATTAAAGCAAAATAGTATGAAACCAATTTAGCGCCTAAATAGTCCCTAAAATGCCGCTCAAACTAACCAAACCTTTCAGCTTCCTTTTTATTTATTTTATTTTTATACTATTAACATCCAGCTTCCTTTTCAAACCAATAAAATCATAATAAAAAATAAGACCTTTGTATGAATTCACTTGTATCTTCTTAGAGCACATGTTATTATCCGCCATTTTTCTATGGAAGTTTTGTACTCTCTATGTCGTATTTTAATTGTTTTATTTAACATTTTTTTAAAATTATTTATTTTATAATATTAATATATCATTAATTACTTTATTCTATTAATATATTTTTAATTATTATATCTTAATTTATCAAAATTCTCAACTAACTGTAATTAATAAGATTATTTAAGTAAATAAAACTAATTTTATCATTACAATCGACAAAATTATGATTTTCTTAATAATCGTGCACAATTAAAATAAAATAGAGTGAGCCCATTAAATAGCATGATAGTATACTTCATAAAGCATATGTTGTGTTATGTAATTTTTAGTAAAGACTCATTTTAATCAATCAAAAAACAACATGGAAGATAAATTAATTTTTAATAAAAAAAAATATAATTTTTTATCCTTTACAATAATAAATCAGAACAACTTAATTTAAAATTATTATCTATCATTAAATTGTATGTAAACCGATGATATATAGATTATTCAAACATTGCCGATTTCATTTAACTTGACATTCAACAAAAATATAAGGGGACTATGTAGTCGCTCACACCAACTTAGCCAATCACGAATTATAAAAGTGCCAATTAAGACCTTAAGAGAATAGTGAAAATCACCTATATGAAATATGCGATCATTTTTATTTATTTAACATTAAACAGTGGTATGAATAAATTAATAATTAACCTTAAAATATTTGACTTTTTTTTTATATTAATAGTGACTAAAAAATATCTTTAACAAGTTCTTATATATGAGACCAAAGAAAAGTTAATAAAAGAAAGAGAAAATAATTTTATATAGACTAAAACTATATATCATATAATTTTGTATGAATTAAAAAATTTACATTTTTATAATTTTTATAATGATAAAACTTAAAAGGACTAGATTTTGTAGAATATAAAAGTAACAAATGACTTTAAATTTACTAATTTTGTTTAGTATACACTATTTTAAAAATTAATAATAATTTATATCATCTTGATGATGTATATCTCATTATATATACAAAAGATAAATGTAAACCTTTTGACCTAGCATTTTTATATATTTTAACATTTGATATTAAAAAAATTATTTCAACTAATTATCAAATTTTATTTAAAAAACAATTATTTCTTAAAAAAAAATATTAATCTCATATTTTTCTTCCCGTACATCACACAAGTATACGATATAGGTTAATTAATAACATATAAATAATTATTACATTTTAATAGTTCAATATCATAAGATTGTATGTCATAAACTTAAAATATATCACATTTCACTTTTGAATATAAATGAACAAATTGCATTAAAATATAAATATCACATGTACACACACTATTACATTACAAAAACAAGTTATAGGGAAAAGTCAAATCAACAATTAGTCGATGATCTTTCAGCAAATCAAAAGAATTAGTGAATTATTACATTCCACACACCCTTTTGTTCTTCGATGGATCCATTAAGGTTTACATAGAAGTACAATTTGTTCTTTTCTTCTATATATTAACTACATTTTCCCTAAAAAATTTACTTTCCATGATATGTGTAAAGACATATTAAAATCAAACGGGAACAGAGAATTGAACAGGTGAGCAATGAATTCATTTTAAGACTAACTTGGAAATTATATAATTTAGTTAATTATAATATTCATAATTAAATTAAAAATAAGTAGATTAAACTATTGGAGAAACCATCTTGAACATACAAAAAAAATTGAACAAGTTTATTGATGGAAATTCTAAGGTTAAAGTGATTCATCGTAAATAAATACTGAAATAATGTTCAAAATATTAATGAAGAAAAATATTGTCTTATTATAGAAGTAAAAGTTAATATATGTCACGAAAAATGTATAATTCGTCAAAAATATATTTATATATATAAAAAAAAAAGAGAGATAATAATATTTTTTTAACTACTTTTATTAAGTATTGTATATTATTAGTATAAATATAAAGTAAAAAATATTGACTAACTCTTAAAAGTGATGCAAATAGTATCAATTAGATTATAGAATAAAATAAAATTGAATTAAAAATTGAAAGTCATTTCTTTTTGGACTTTTTATTTTATTTTAAAAATGAGTTACTCAATGTAATACAAATAGAGTAATAAAATATTAAAGAAGTAAACCATCAAATTGATCTCTCACTTACGCAATCAAAGAGATCAATTCTAAATATTTCAAAAATATCTCTAACTTTGTCAAAATTACACTTATAAGCTTTTTTTGTCAAACATGTAAAACTAGACTATCAAGTTGGTCCATAGATTTAAATGCTTACAAACAATTAAGTCTCTATGTTTAACAACTTACAATTAATTTACTGTCTAACATTAGTATCGAATTTACAATTTGACCCTTATAGTTTACCACATATTATCAAAAAGACTAATATAAATAATGTTTATATATAAATGTTTTGAAATATTGATAATATCATGTATCTATTAGAGCACTCTACAAAATCATGCAATAATTGGGAGGTTTGCACAATATATATATATATATATATATATATATATAGAGTGTATTGTTAGTATTTCATGGTGTGATTAAATATTGCTTTAGGCATTTGTAATGCTATAGTATAATCAAACAATATCTAAAATCAATTATATATTCCTCCATCTCTTCTCTTTAATGCAAATAAAAAAAGGTTAACAAAATCATGAAAGCTCTTACCTTAATCCTCACATTTTCAATAATTGTTGTTTTTTCTCATGCAACACCAACATTGCTTAGTCAGCTTGAACCTCAAATCAACCAATCTTTTGCGCTTGACGGTACCCAGCCACAAGTAACTAAATTTTATTTCTCTATTTTATTTTTTAGAAATATTAACGCTAACACCCGAATACCCTTTTAATTAACCTGGTTTCAACTTGGGAATGGTTGTTAGTTTTATTAGATGGAGAATAACATCTATGAGACTATTAGGTGGAACTCCTAAAAACATTTGATGCATTTTTCATAAGCTAATTTTAGCATATTTTTATAAGTTATCAAGAATAGAATATGAAAATATAACTTATATTAATAAATGGTTTATTTAAAAACAATTTTATTTTACTTTATCTTTTATTACATAAATTGCTTATATATGAACATTTAAATGATAAATATTTGTGTTTTAAGTTTTTAATTAAGTTAGTTATGCACACAATATGAATTTGTTTATATTGAATTATTTGATATTATCGAATAGCATAAATGCGTGTGATATAATTTGAGAGAGTGTAAGAAAATAGCTTATAACGTGTGTATAAGTTAATTTTTAATTTTTTTAAAAACTCCTCGGTGTAATTTATAAAAATAGTTTATAATTTTTCTAAAATTAATTTTGTTTTATCTTTTTAATAAAAATATAACTTATATATAAGATCTTATATTGTTTAATTAAATTGTTTAGTAGTAGCTTTTGATTAGTGCCTTTTTTGTTTGCTGCCAAAAATTTAGGGTTGGGAAATTGTGCTTTAGTTTGACCAATGTCCTTGTAGTCACTACACATTTTATAAATGAAAGCTTTATTTACTCAAATTAATTTCATGTTTTATTGCATCTTAAATAAGAGGCTATGTATATGATTTGTATATATGTATGTTTCAGAATTGCAAATACAGAGCTATCATAAAGACAAGTTGCCTTTCTCCACTTCATACAAATGACATAATCACTCTTTCATTTGGAGACACTACAAACTCTGGGACAGTAATGCTTTTCTCTACTACGAATAATTAACCATATAATATAACTAACTATACATGTTTCTCAATTACTGTTCAAAATTTAATTTCTTGCACAAATACTATTAACCCAATTTTAAAATTTTGTGACTTTGTTTCTTGTTTTGGAAAACAAATCACATTATCTATTCTTTTCAATTTTTTCCCGTAAAAGTAACATTTTAATACGCAATCACAATATTTAATTTTCTTTCACTAGAATTAATCAAGTACTAATGTATTGTTTATAAAAACTCAAATAAAATTTTGGTTGAAGTATATCCCTACATATATTTAATTTAGGGTTAAATAAATTTTTCTACTCTATAAAATTATAAAATTTTGTTTTTATTCATTGTAAAAAAAACATCACATATTTTAGTTCATATAAAATTATTATGTAAGCCGTTTTAATCTTTATTGAAACATCAACATATATTTTTGAGTAATTGTTTTGCATAGATGTTTACAATATAAAAAATTTATACACAAAAAATGATGTTACGTTTAAAAGTTGAATAATGTTACGTTTTAGCAATAAGTAAAATAACTTGTAGAATAATTTTTTGTAAACTAAAAAAATATGATTTTTTATCGAAAATAAATTTAAAATTAAAATTTCAAAATTTTATAAAGACCAAAAATTTATTTAATTTTTTAATTTAATTGCAGATTTATATTGAGAATCTGGGTGGTCCTGAGAATAAGAGGTTGGAGGCTTGCATGACAGTTCAATTGGACTTAGAGGGACCTTGTCGCGACAAAATCTGCAAAGTGTTGATATATTGGAGTGGACACCATACGTTTAATAATGATAGTTGGATAGTAGAATATGTCATCATTGATGACTATAAGAACCCTCCTATCAGATTTGACTTCAAACCTAAGTATATTATTATTCCTGATGATGGTCCTGGATATGGCCTCGATTATTGTCCTAAAACTTAGTGTTAATTACATTCCTAAAATAATATTATATGGACTCTTTCTTTCTTTTTTTAATAAAGATAAGCTTATTGTATTTCATAAAAATTAGAAGCTACATAATATGTATAGAGGTTAGTCTGAAATAAGGTTGCTTCTAATAAGTGTTTTATATACTACCTAAGTAACTAATAAATATTTAATATTAAATGTTGAATTATCAAGTTGCACGTTTGTATTGGTGTGGTTCCATCGTGACTGTGTCAGTACTTTAATCGTGAGATTTTTTTTGCATATTTACCAATATATGTTTCTAGTTGTTTTTGGTGAATAAAAAGGAATAAGATTCAAAGAAAAACTAGAAACTTCTAATAAAAGTAACACAATATACATATGCCAATAAGGCATTCGAAATAAAAGATGGAATTAATGTTGTGCACCTATTCATCAACCGATGACAAATTTTCAATTCAGGACATGAATCAAACTAGTAGATTGAATATATATAACTATAAATCAAAAGAGATACAAAAGATGATGATTGATTACATCTAATTCCAACAAAGAGAGATTTAGCTAAGTGACATTTCGTTCAGCAAACATCTAATTTGCTTTGCGAGTGCGTATGCTTCACGGTAAAACAAATTTCAGCTGTCAAACCGCCTTTAATTTTGCCGAGTGAGATTACTATTTTCTTAGCGAGATTAACTTTGCAAAATTTAGCAAACTCACTACCTTGAAATCACTTAGCCATAAGATTGCCCGCTCAATGAATTTCATTTTCCCTGTTTCATCAAATCTCGGCTTCAATGATCTTGATTTGTAACAGCCCAGCTCTTACCGCTACCGGCACTATTAATCACGACCTTCTCATCGCTCCCCCTTCTCAGCCCAACTCTTGGTTTGTACTTTCTTCAAGTGTTTTAAACTAGGATACTGGTGTGTTATCTTAAGGAGATTGTTGAGAGTTTGTAACAGTGGTCCTAGGGTGGGACTTGTACTTATTCTAACAATAGTGGAAAATCTCTTGTGGTGTGCAAGATGACTGGATGTACCCTTGGTTGTAAGGGGAACCAGGATAAATTTTTGTGTTCTTTATTTTTCTGTCATTTACTTTTTACCATACACTATCTTAATCAGAAAAATAATCCATTAAGTCTCTAAAAACCAGGAAATTTCTAAATACCTAATTCACCCCCTCTTAGGTGCGTCAATCTACTAACAGATCAGACAAAGCTGCAACTATAGAACATGCTAAGAACTCCATTTCTTTGGACCGAACCAAAAGCTTTAATACTAGATGTTGGAAAAATAAACAAATAGAAAAAAATAAATAACAATCAAGACACACAAAAATAACATGAAAACTCTTCTAATGACAATTAGAGAATAACACTATGTGAAAATTATTACAACACGTAGACTTCTCTTACACACGCCATTGCCTCCAATACGTCCACACTCTTCAACGAAAATATTTAAACTACATCTCACAACACTTTAATACAAAAGTATAACAAAAAAAATTTGATACAAGCTTAAAGTATTTCTATCTGGTGCAATTTTTAATGAAGAACTAGAATCATATATATAGTCTTGAACTCCCTCATCATTTACAATTCCAAACAACATATAACTTGTGTATATTTATGTTTAGCAAATTAATCATCTAAACCACAGAATATGAAAACTCTTGATTAAAAAAAGAATATCAAAATCAATAAAAGTTATACATAATAATTAAATAGTTTTTTGTTACATAAAAAAAATTATAACACTATTAAAATTTTAGTCTAACATTTAAAAAAATGACTAAATTAATCGATATTTTTTAATTTAAGAATTAAATTACTATTTTTTAAATGTAGGAGACCAAATAGTCTTATACAAGGCTCATTACCATACCTTCAAAGGAATAACCCTTAGTAAACAGCTATTAATGTCAAATGTAAGTATGACTTTTTTATATAGTTAATTACGGCAACAAAATTAGTTAGTGCTAATCAATGTTAAAGTCAAATTTAGACTCATAATTAAGAAAAAAATATTTGCAAGTTGCAAAACAAACGATATAATACAAACAAATTGTTGGGAGCACTTATTAGTCTTTGTCTTATTTTTTGAATTTAGGATAACTCAATGCATTATGGAAACAAGTTATAATGAAAAGGCCAAATCAACAAATATTCAATGATCTTTCAGCAAAGCAAAAGAATTAGTGAATTTTTACATTCCACATACACCCTTTTGTTCTTCGATGGAGCCATTAAGGTTAATTTTTAAAGACCTACAATTTGGTTGTTTTCTATTAACTACTTTTTTCCTAAAAAAAATGTGTAAAGACACATTTAAGCTAATACTAATACTTACAATAAGTGAAATAAATGTATTTATACTATTAAAAGTCTTGACCTACATTATGTATCAAGGTGTATCACAACCTCAAACAATTTCATACTTTCAGATTTTTTCGAACATTGACAATAGATTAATCATAAAATTTAAATTAAAAACACACATCAAGTAAATTATAACATAAAACATTTAAATTGTTTTTGTTTTTTATTGTCTTGTACAGTTTATATTTGTACAACAATCCACGCACATTTATATATCTTAGATTATCTGATATGATGTTTATGATTATAATAATAATTTGTTGTAGACAAAAATATAATGGCCATATGATTATAATATATTAAAGCAAAATAGTATGAAACCAATTTAGCGCCTTAACAGTCCCTAAAATGCCGCTCAAACTAACCAAACCTTTCAGCTTCCTTTTTATTTATTTTTATTTTTATATTATTAACATCCAGCTTCCTTTTCAAACCAATAAAATCATAATAAAAAATAACACCTTTGTATGAATTCACTTTTATCTTCTTAGAGCACATGTTATTATCCGCCATTTTTCTATGCAAGTTTTGTACTCTCTATGTCGTATTTTAATTGTTTTATTTAACATTTTTCAAAATTATTTATTTTATTATATTAATATATCATTAATTACTTTATTTTATTAATATATTTTAATTATTATATCTCAATTTATTAAAATTCTCAACTAACTGTAATTAATAAGGATATTTGAGTAAACAAAAAACTCATTTTATCATTAAAATCGACAAAATTATCATTAAAATCATCAAAACTAAAATGAAATAGAGGGAGTCCATTGAATAGTATGATAGTATACTTCTCAAAGCATATGTTGCATTATGTATTTTTTAATAAAAACTCATTTTAATCCTTCAAAAAAAAACATGGATGATAGATTAGTTTTAATAAAAAAATATAATTTTTTATCCTTTACAAAATAAATTAGAATAATTTAATCTAAAATTATTATCTAACATTAAATTGTATGTGAACCAATGATATAGATTATTGAGACATTGACGATTTGATTTAACTTGAGTATGTGACATTTAACAAAAATATAAGGGGACCATGTAGTCCCTCACACCAACTTTGCCTCTCACGAATTATAAAAGTGCCAATTAAGACACGAGGAGAATGGTGAAAATCACCTAAATGAAATATGCTCATTTTTATTTATTTAACGTTAAACAGTGGTATGAAAAAATTAACAATTAATTTTAAAATATTTTACTTTTTTTTTTTATATATTAATAGTGACTAAAAAAAGATCTTTAACAAGTTCTTATATGTGAGAACAAAGAAAAGTAAATAAAAGAAAGAGAAAATAATTTTGTATGGACTAAAACTATGTATCATATAATTTTGTATGAATTAAAAAAATTTAAATGTTTACAAACAATTAAGTCTACATATTTAACAACTTACAATCAATTTAGTGTCTGACATTAGTATCGAATTTACAATTTGACCCCTATAGTTTTCCACATATTATCAAAAAGACTAATATAAATAATGTTTTTATAGAGTCATATATGTTTTGAAATATTATAATCTCATGTATTCTCATGTATCTATTAGAGCAATCTACAAAACCATGCAATAATTGGGTGGTTTGCACAATATTAAAAATTATATATATATATATATATATATATATATATATATATATATATATATATATATATATATATATATATATATATATATAGTGTATTGTTAGTATTTCATAGTGTCATTAAATATCGCTATAATCCAACAATATCTAAAACTAATTAGGTATTCCTCCATCTTTTTTCTTTAATGCAAAGAAAAGAGGTTAATAAAGTCATGATAGCTCTTACCTTAATCATCACATTCTCCATAATTGTTGTTTTGTCTCATGCAACACCAACATTGCTGACTCGGCTTGAACCTCAAATGAACCAATCTTCGGCACTTGACGGTACCCAGCCACAAGTAACTAAAATTTATTTTATTTTCTCCATTTTATTTTTTTGGAAATATTAATGCTAACACCCAAATACCCTTTTAATTAACTCGGCTTCAACTTGGGAGTGGCTGTTAGTTTTATTATAGGGAGAATAACATCGATGAGACTATTAGGTGGAACTCTTAAAAATAACTTATGCATTTTTCATAAGCTAATTTTAGTGTATTTTTTTAAGTTATCAAGAATAGAATATGAAAGTAACTTATATTAAATAGTTTATTTAAAAACAATTTTAATTTACTTTATATTTTATTATATAAATTGCTTATATATAAACATTTAAATGATAAACATTTATGTTTTAAGTTTTGAATTAAATTAGTTATGCACACAATGTAAATCTGTTTGTATTGACTTATTTGGTATTATTGAATAACATAAATGCGTGTGATATTATTTGAGAGAGTGTAAGAAAATAGCTTATAACGTGTCTACAAGTTATTTTTAATTTTTTCATAAACTCTTCGGTGTAATTTATAAAAATAACTTATAATTTATCTAAATTAATTTTATTTTATCTTTTTAATAAAGATATAACTTATAATAAGAATTTTTATTGTTTAATTAAATTGTTTAGTAGTAGCTTTTGATTAGTGCCCTTTTTTGTTTGCTGCCAAAAATTTAGGGTTGGGAAATTGTGCTTTAGTTTCATCAATGCCCTTGTAGTCACTACACATTTTATAAATCAAAGTTTTATTTACTCAAATAAATTTTATGTTTTATTGCATATTAAATAAGAGGTTATGTATATGATTTGTATATATGCATGTTTCAGAATTGCAAATACAGGGTTACCATAAAGACAAGTTGCCTTTCTCCAGTTCATACAAAGAACAGAATCACTTTTGTATTTGGAGACGCTACACACTCTCGGATGGTAATGCTTTTCTCTACTACGAATAATTAACCATATAATATAACTAACTATACATGTTTCTCACTTACTCTTCAAAATTTAATTTCTTGAACAAATACTATTAACTCAATTTTAAAATGTTGTGACTTTGTTTTTTGTTTTGGAAAACAAATCAAATTATCTAATCTTTTCAATTTTTTCCTGTAAAAGTAACATTTTAATACGCAATCACAATATTTAATTTTCTTTCACTAGAATTAATCAAGTACTAATGTATTGTTTATTATAACTCAATTAAAATTTTGGTTGAAGTACATACATATATTTAATTTAAGGTCAAATAAGTTTTTCTACTCTATCAAATTTTAAAATTTTGTTTTTATTCATTGTTAAAAAATATCTCATATTTTAGTCCATATAAAATTATTATGCAAGCTGTTTTAATCTTGAGTGAAACATCAACATCTATTTTTGAGTGATTGTTTTGCATAGATATTTACAATAATATAAAAAGTTTATATACAAAAAAGTGAGCTCAAAAATTGATTTCTAAGTTCGTACTTTATGTACTTTTAACTTGAACATGTGACATTTAAAAATTTATATTTGATTTATTCAAAATTAAAAAATTATTATTTTGTTCAAATGAATTTTTAATAATGTTCACAATATGATTGCAAAAAATATTCCAAAATTTAAAGTTGAATGATGTTTCGTTTCAGCAAAAATTAAAATTACTTATAAAATAATTTTATATGGACTAAAAAAATATACTTTTTTTATCATGAGTAAAACTAAAATTTCAAAATTCTATTATTTAACCTTTTAATTTAATTGCAGGTTTATGTTGAGAATGTGGGTGGTCCTATGAATAAGAGGTTGAAGGCGTGCATGAGAGTTCAATTGGACTTAGAGGGACATTGTCGCGACGAAATCTGCAAATTGTTGATATATAGAAGTCAATCCCACAGTTCGGTACCAACAACGTTTGTTGATAATTGGAGAGTAGAGTATGTGATCATAGAGGACTATAAGAACCCCCCTATCAGATTTGACTTCAAACCTGATTATATTATTCCTGATGATGGTTATGGATATGGCCACGACTATTGTCCTAAAGTTTAGTGTTAATTACATTACTAAAATAATATTATATGGACTCTTTCTTTGTTTCTTTTTTTTTTAATAAAGATAAACTTATTGTATTTTATAAAAATTAGAAGCAACATAATATGTATAATATGTATGGAGGTTAGTCTGGAAATAAGGTTGCTTCTAATAAGTGTTTTATATAATTTAAATATTTAATGTAACAAATTTTGGTGAAACATTAATAAATTATAATAGTCATTTTTAGTCTTTAAAATTTTAGATGCCAATCAATTTAGTCTATAAATATTCAAAATAGCAAATTAATCATCTAAACGAATATGAAAAGTCTTGATTAAAAAAAGAATATCAAAATCAATAAAAGTTATACATAATTAAATAGTATTTTGTTACATAAAAAAAAATCATAAAACTATTAAAATTTTATTCTAACATTTAAAAAAATGACTAAATTAGTCGATATTTTTTAATTTAAGAATTAAACTACTATTTTTCAAATGTAGGAGACCAAATGGTCTTATATAAGGCTCATTATCATAACTTCAATGGAATAACCTTTAGTAAACGGTCATTAAAGTCAAGTGTAAGTATGACTTTTTCATATAGTTAGTTACAATAACAAAATTAGTTAGTGCTAACCAGTGTTAAAGTCAAATTTAGACTCATAATTAAAAAAAATATATTTGCAAGTTGCAAAACAAACCATATAATAGAAACAAATTGTTGGGAGCACTTATTAGTCTTTGTCTTATTTTTTGAATTTAGGATAACTCAATGCATTATGGAAACAAGTTATAATGAAAAGGCCAAATCAACAAATATTTAATGATCATTCAGCAAAGCAAAAGAATTAGTGAATTATTACATTCCACATACACCCTTTTGTTCTTCCATGGAGCCATTAAGGTTAATTTTTAAAGACATACAATTTGGTTTTTTTCTATTAACTACTTTTTTCCTAAAATAAATGTGTAAAGACACATTTAAGCTAATACTAATACTTACAATAAGCGAAATAAGTGTATTTATACTTTAAAGGTGTATCACAACCTCAAACAATTTCATATTTTTAGATTTATCAACGTTAATCATAAAATTTAAATTATAAACACACATAAAGTAAATTATAACATAAAACGTTTCAATTTTTTTTTTTTTTTT
>JBBPBQ010000003.1:53847051-53872479 GCA_037974755.1 Cicer yamashitae
ATATATTAGATTATCTGATATGATGTTTATAATTATAATAATAAACACGCACATAAACAATTCAATAAATTATCATATACATGCTCAAATATTTGATTTGCTATTGTTATTTATAAGCATTTAAGTCACTATACACAAATATTGTATATTAACTTATTCAAAATTATACACTACATGAGATAATTTAGGTTTAAATTTTGATTTTTTAATACTTACTTTAAAAAATCACAAATTTAAGATAATTATATTCGTTAATTAATGTATAGAAAACAAACATTTCAACACTTTTCATAGTAATTACTAATAACATTTAAGTTTACTTACAATTTTAATCTTATTGTTTTTTCCAATTTACAAAGTTGGATCTTATATTTTAAAATTTGATAGTTTTGACTATTTTAATTTTTTAACTAACAAATTATGTACTGAAATGTTTTAAATAATGTAACATATGATACATTGATGTAAAATTATTAACATTCATGAAATTACAATAAAATCTTCTAAAATTTTTAAATTGAATAGCTAAAACTGTTTATTTTATTAATCTTAAATAAATTAAAGCAAAATAGTCAATGTAGCCCCTAAACAGTCCCTAAAATGCCGCTCAAACTAACCAAACCTTTCAGCTTCCTTTTTAATTATTTTTATTTTTATATTATTAACATCCAGCTTCCTTTTCAAACCAATAAAATCATGATAAAAAATAACACCTTTGTATGAATTCACTTTTATCTTCTTAGAGCACATGCTATTATCCGCCATTTTTCTATGGAAGTTTTGTACTCTATATGTTGTATTTTAATTGTTTTATTTAACAGTTTTTTAAATTATTTATTTTATCATATTAATATATCATTAATTACTTTATTCTATTAAAATAATTTTAATTATTATATCTCAATTTATCAAAATTCACAACTAACTGTAATTAATAAGGATACTTGAGTCAATAAAACTCATTTTATCATAACAATCGACAAAATTATCATTTTCTTGATAATCGTGCACAATTTAAAGGAGACAATTAAAATAAAATGGAAGGTGTCCATTAAATAGAATGATAGTATACTTCTTAAAGCATATGTTGCATTATGTATTTTTTTAATAAAAACTCATTTTGATCCTTAAAAAAAAACATGGATGATAGATTAGTTTTAAATAAAAAATTATAATTTTTTATCCTTTACAAAAATAAATCAGAATAATTTAATTTAAAATTATTTTCTAACATAAATGGTATGGTATGTGAACCACGTAGTGATCCCTCACACCAACTTAGCCTCTCACGAATTATAAAAGGGCCAATTAAGACCCTAGGAGAATGGTGAAAATCATCTATATGAAATATGCCCATTTTTATTTATTTAACATTAAACAGTGGTATGAAAAAATTAACAATTAATCTTAAAATATTTGACTTTTTTTATATTAATATTGACTAAAAAAGATCTTTAACAAGTTCTTATATGTGAGCACAAAGAAAAGTAAATAAAAGAAATAGAAAATAATTTTGTATGGACTAAAACTATATATCATATAATTTTGTATAAATTAAAAATTTTAAATGCTTACAAACAATTAAGTTTCTATGATTAACAACTTACAATTAATTTAGTGTCTGACATTAGTATCGAATGTACAATTTGACCCTTGTAGCGTGCCACATATTATCAAAAAGACTAATATAAATAATGTTTTTATAGAGTCATAGATGTTTTGAAATATTAAAATCCCATGTATTTATTAGAGCACTCTACAAAATCATGCAATAATTGGGTGGTTCGCACAATATTATATATATATATATATATATATATATATATATATATATATATATAGTTTATTGTTAGTATTTTAAGGTGTCATTAAATATCGCTTTAGGTAATTGTAATGCTATAGTATAATCCAACAATATCTAAAATCAATTACGTATTTCTCCATCTCTTCTCTTTAATGTAAAGAAAAGAGGTTAACAAAATCATGAAAGCTCTTACCTTAATCCTCACATTCTCTATTATTGTTGTTTTGTCTCATGCAACACCAACATTGCTCACTCGGCTTGAACCTCAAATAAACCAATCTTCGGCGCTTGACGGTACCCGGTCACAAGTAACTAAATTTTATTTTCTCTATTTTATTTTTTTGGAAATATTAACGCTAACACCCAAACACCCTTTTCATTAACTCGGCTTTAACTTGGGAGTGGTTGTTAGTTTTATTAAAGGGAGAATAAAATCTACGAGACTAGTGTCTGACATTAGTATCAAATTTACGATTTGACCCCTGTAGTTTTCCACATATTATCAAAAAGACTAATATAAATAATATTTTTATAAAGTCATAGATGTTTTGAAATATTATAATCTCATGTATCTATTAGAGCAATCTACAAAATCATGCAATAATTGGGTGGTTTGCACAATATTAAAAGTTATATATATATATATATATATATATATATATATATATATATAGTGTATTGTTAGTATTTCATGGTGTCATTAAATATCGCTATATTCCAACAATATCTAAAATCAATTAGGTATTCCTCCATTTTTTCTCTTTAATGCAAAGGAAAGAGGTTAACAAAGTCATGATAGCTCTTACCTTAATCCTCACATTCTCCATAATTGTTGTTTTGTCTCATGCAACACCAACATTACTGACTCGACTTGAACCTCAAATGAACCAATCTTCGGCACTTGACGGTACCCAGCCACAAGTAACTAAATTTTATTTTATTTTCTCCATTTTATTTTTTTGGAAATATTAATGCTAACACCCAAATACCCTTTTAATTAACTTGGCTTCAACTTGGGAGTGGCTGTTAGTTTTATTATAGGGAGAATAACATCAATGAGACTATTAGGTTGAACTCCTAAAAACAACTTCTGCATTTTTCATAATCTAATTTTAGCGTATTTTTATAAGTTATCAAGAATAGAATATGAAAATAATTTATATTAAATAGTTTATTTAAAAACAATTTTAATTTACTTTATCTTTTATTACATAAATTGTTTACATATAAACATTTAAATGATAAACATTTATGTTTTAAGTTTTTAATTAAGTTAGTTATCCACACAATATAAATTTGTTTGTATTGACTTATTTGATATTATTGAATAGCATATATAAATGCGTGTGATATTATTTGAGAGAGTGTAAGAAAATAGCTTATAACCTCTATAAGTTATTTTTAATTTTTTTCATAAACCCTTCGGTGTAATTTATAAAAACAACTTATTATTTATCTAAAATTAATTTTATTTCAAATTTTTAATTAAGATATAACTTATCATAAGAATTTATATCATTTAATTAAATTGTTTAGTAGTAGCTTTTGATTAGTGCCCGTTTTTGTTTGCTGCCAAAAAATTTAGGGATGGGAAATTGTGCCTTAGTTTCATCAATGATCTTGTAGTCACTACATATTTTATAAATGAAAGTTTTATTGACTCAAATAAATTTCATGTTTTATTGCGTCTTATATAAGAGGCTATGTATATGATTTGTATATACATGCATGTTTCAGAATTGCAAATACATGGCTACCGTAAAGACAAGTTGCCTTTCTCCACTTCATACATATGACATAATCACTCTTTCATTTGGAGACGCTAAAGACTTGCGGATGGTAATGTTTTTCTCTACTACGAATAATTAATTAACCATATAATATAACTAACTATACATGTTTCTCAACTACTCTTCAAAATTTAATTTCTTGCACAAATACTATTAACTCAATTTTAAAATTTTGTGACTTGGTTTCTTGTTTTGGAAAACAAATCACATTATCTATTCTTTTCAATTTTTTTCCTGTAAAAGTAACATTTTAATACCCAATCACAATATTTAATTTTCTTTCACTCGAATTAATCAAGTACTAATGTATTATTTATAAAAACACAAATAAACTTTTGGTTGAAGTATATTCATACATATATTTAATTTTGGGTTAAATAAGTTTTTCTACTCTAAAAAATTTTAAAATTTTGTTTTTATTCATTGTAAAAAAAAAATCACATATTTAAGTCGATATATATAATTATTATGCAAGCTATTTTAATCATTATTGAAACATCAACATATATTTTTGAGCGATTGTTTTGCATAGATGTTTACAATATAAAAAGTTTATACACAAAAAATGAACTCAAAAGCTGATTTCCATATTTTATATACTTTTAACTTGAACATGTGACATTTAAAAGTTCATATTTAATTTATTTCAAGTTAAAAAATTATAAATTTGTGTAGATGAATTTTAAATAATTAATGTTTAAAATATGATTGCAAAAAATATTCAAAAATTTAAAAGTTGAATGATGTTTCGTTTTAACTACAAGTAAAACAACTTGTAGAATAATTTTATACGAACTAAAAAATATGAGTAAAATTCCAAAATTTTATAAACACTGAAAATTATTTAACCTTTTAATTTAATTGCAGATTTATGTTGAGAATATGGGTGGTCCTGAGAATGAGAGGTTGAAGCCGTGCATGACAGTTCAATTAAAGTTAGACGGACCTTGTCGCGACAAAATCTGCAAATTGTTGATATATAGGAGTGGACACCATAGTCCGGTACCAACTTTTAATGATAGTTGGATAGGAGAGTATGTCTTCATAGAGGACTATAAGAACCCTCCTATCAGATTTGACTTCAAACCTAAGTATATTATTCCTGATGATGGTAATGGATATGGCCCCGATTATTGTCCTAAAGTTTAGTGTTAATTACATTCCTAAAATAATATTATATGGACTCTTTCTTTCCTTTTTTTAATAAAAATAAGCTTATTGTACTTCATAAAAATTAGAAGCTTAACATAATATATATGGAGGTTAGTCTCGAAATAAGGTTGCATCTAATAAGTGTTTTATATACTACCTAAGTAAGAAACTAATAAATATTAGAGTTGAATCATCAAGTTGCACGTTTGTATTGGTTAGGTTCGATTGGTTTGGTTCGATCGTGACCGTGTCGGTACTTTATGATGGGGAATAAACACAGAAATACGATAATAAGTAATACGTAGCAGATATAAAATTTCCTCAACTTGCAACAATCCGTGAGGAGCAACAAATTAATCAAAATAAAAGAGCGTAAAGAACACCGATATTTTAACTTGAAAAACCCCTCAATGCAAGGGTAAAAACTATGGATCGTCCAAATCAAAGAAATAGCTCGACTATAATCAAATAAGGGTACAAGAGAGTCTCAAAATGATGCACAAAGTGTCTCTATAACCAGCCAAAATAACAAAGCACTAAAGCCTACAAATGAAAAACAAGAAGAAGAAAAACATCCAAAAACCTACTGTTGTGCGAGCATAATTTCTCCCCCTCCAGACGTCATTTCGCCTATCCGACCGTTGAAAACGAAGACCTTAAAGTTGCAAACCTGCTGTCCAAAAATCAGTCTGATCCAATAATTAACGAATGCGCAATCGATGTTTTTCTGAAACTGATTTAACATAATCGGGAATAGGGTTTACTCTTCTCTTTTCTCTTGTGATGGTTGTCTTTCCTATCAAAATAGTCTCTCTCATACAACCCTAATTAGACCATTCTCCACTTAAATAAGTGAGACACATTGACTACAATATTTGGGCTTTTCTCCACATATGAAAGGAGCCCAATACCCAACACATCTGCCCCGCACAACTATGTGGAGGCAATCGCCAAACCGGCGATATCACAACAAGTTTCAAACTTCCCTCTTGGTAATGCTTTAATCATCATATCAGAACCATTATAATCAGTATGAACTTTAGCCAACTCCAACAACTTAGCTTCAAAAACATCATGTATCCAATGATACCTCACATCAATGTATTTGGACCTGCTATGAAACGTCGAATTCCTAACAAGATAAATAGCACTTTGACTACCGACAAATAATACGTATTTGTCATGAATAAACCCAAGCTCCTGCAATAATTTCTTCAACCAAATCAACTCTTTGCATTAAGGTGAAATAAATGTATTTATAATTACAATAAGTGAAATAAATGTATTTATACTATTTAAAGTCTTGACCTACATTATTTATCAAGGTGTATCACAACCTCAAACAATTTCAAACTTTCAGATTTTTTCGAACATTGTCAATAGGTTAATCATAAAATTTATATTATAAACACACATCAAGTAAATTATAACATAAAACATTTAAATTATTATAAACACACATCAACAATCCATGCACATTTATATATTAGATTATCTGATATGATGTTTATGATTATAATAATAATTTGTTGTAGACAAAAATATAATGGTCATATTTTTTATTGAAAATATACAATTAGAAAAATATTAATTAAGTTAAAAACACACACATAAACAATTCAATAGATTATCATAAACATGCTCAAATATTTGATTTGCTATTGTTATTTATAAGCATTTAAGTGACTATACGCAAATATATATTAATTAACTTATTCAAAATTATACACTACATGGGATAATTTAGGTTTAAATTTTGATATTTTTAATACTCACTTTAAAAAATCACAAATTTAAGATAATTATATTCGTTAATTAATGTGTAGAAAACAAACATGTCAACACTTTTCCTAGTAATTACTAATAACATTTAAGTTTACTTACAATTTTAATCTCATCGTGTTTTCCAATTTACAAATATTTTAAAATTCGATAGTTTTGAACACTTTAATTTTTTAAATAACAAATTATAAAATAAAATATTTTAAATAATGTGATATATAATACATTGTTGTAAAATGACTAACATTCATGAAATTATAATAAAATCTTCTAAAAAATTTAAGTTGAATAGCTAAAACTGTTTATTTTATTAATCTTTAATATATTAAAGCAAAATAGTATGAAACCAATTTAGCGCCTAAACAGTCCCTAAATTGCCGCTCAAACTAACCAAACCTTTCAGCTTCCTTTTTATTTTTTATTTTTATTTTTATACTATTAACATCCAGCTTCCTTTTCAAACCAATGAAATCATAATAAAAAATAAGACCTTTGTATGAATTCACTTTTATCTTCTTAGAGCACATGTTATTATCCGCCATTTTTCTATGGAAGTTTTGTACTCTCTATGTCGTATTTTAATTGTTTTATTTAACATTTTTTTAAAATTATTTATTTTATAATATTAATCTATCATTAATTACTTTATTCTATTAATATATTTTTAATTATTATATCTTAATTTATCAAAATTCTCAACTAACTATAATTAATAAGAATATTTAAGTAAATAAAACTAATTTTATCATTACAATCGACAAAATTATCATTTTCTTAATAATCGTGCACAATTTAAATGAAACAATTAAAATAAAATGGAGAGTGTCCATTAAATAGAATGATAGTATACTTCTTAATGCATATGTTGCATTATGTATTTTTTTTTTAAGTAAAAACTCATTTTGATCCTTAAAAAAAACATGGATGATTGATTTTTAATAAAAAAAAATATAGTTTTTTATCTTTTACAAAAATAAAAATAAATCAGAACAATTTAATTTAGAATTATTATCTAACATTAAATGGTATGGTATGTGAACCAATGATATAGATTATTGAGACATTGACAAAAATATAAGGGGACCATGTAGTCCCTAACACAAACTTAGCCTCTCACGAATTATAAAAGTGCCAATTAAGACCTTACGAGAATGGTGAAAATCACCTATATGAAATATGCTCATTTTTATTTATTTAACATTAAACAGTGGTATGAAAACATTAACAATTAATCTTAAAATATTTGACTTTTTTTATATTAATAGTGACTAAAAAAGATCTTTAACAAATTCTTATATGTGAGAACAAAGAAAAGTAAATAAAAGAAAGAGTAAATAATTTTGTATGGACTAAATCTATATATCATATAATTTTGTATGAATTAAAAATTTTAAATGCTTACAAATAATTAAGTCTCTATGTTTAACAACTTACAATCAATTTAGTGCCTTACATTAACATTGAATTTACAATTTGATCCCTATAGTTTGCCACATATTATCAAAAAGACTAATATAAATAATGTTTTTATAGAGTCATATATGTTTTGAAATATTATAATCTCATGTATCTATTAGAGCACTCTACAAAATCATGCAATAATTGGGTGGTTTGCGCAATATAAATATATATATATATATATATATATATATATATATATATATATATATATATATATATATATATAACGCTTCAGGCATTTGTAATGCTATAGTATAATCCAAAAATATTTAAAATTAATTCGGTATTCCTCCGTCTCTTCTCTTTAATGCAAAGAAAAGAAGTTAACAAAATCATGAAATGTGTTACCTTAATCCTCACATTCTCCATAATTATTGTTTTGTCTCATGCAACACTAACATTGCTCACTCGGCTTGAACCTCAAATCAACCAATCTTCAGCGCTTGATGGTACCCAGCCACAAGTAACTAAATTTTAATTTATTTTCTCTATTTTATTTTTTTTGAAAATATTAACGCTAACACCCAAATACCCTTTTCATTAACTCGGCTTCAACTTGAGAGTGGCTGTTAGTTTTATTAAAGGGAGAATGACATCTATGAGACTATTAGGTGGAACTCCAAGAAACAACTTATGCATTTTTCATAAGCTAATTTTAGCGTATTTTTATAAGTTATCAATAATAGAATATGAAAATAACTTATATTCAATAGTTTATTTAAAAATAATTTTCATTTACTTTATCTTTTATTACATAAATTGCTTATATATACACATTTAAATGATAAACATTTATGTTTTAAGTTTTTAATTAAGTTAGTTATTCACACAATATGAATTTGTTTGTATTGACTTATTTGATATTACTGAATAACATAAATGCGTGTGATATTATTTGAGACAGTGTAAGGAAATAGCTTATAGCGTGTCTATAAGTTATTTTTAATTTTTTCATAAACTCTTTGGTGTAATTTATAAAAACAACTTTTAATTTATCTAAAATTAATTTTATTTTATCTTTTTAATAAAGATATAACTTATAATAAGAATTTATATCGTTTAATTAAATTGTTTAGTAGTAGCTTTTGATTAGTGCCCTTTTTTTGTTTGCTGCCAAAAATTTAGGGTTGGGAAATTGTGCTTTAGTTTCGTCAATGCCGTTGTAGTCACTACACATTTTATAAATGAAAGTTTTATTTACTCAAATTAATTTCATGTTTTATTGCATCTTAAAAATAAGAGGCTATGTATACATATATGCATGTTTAAGAATTTGAATGAATGGAATTGCAAATACGAAGCTACGATAAAGACAAGTTGCCTTTCTCCACCTCATACAAATGACATAATCACTCTTTCATTTGGAGACGCTACACACTCTCATATGGTAATGTTTTTTCTCTACTACGAATAATTAATTAACCATATAATATAATAAACTATACATGTTTCTCAACTACTCTTCAAATGAAAGAGTGATTAACTCAATTTTAAAATTGTGTGTTTGTTTCTTGCTTCGGAAAACAAATCACATTATCTATTCTTTTCAGTTTTTTTCCTGTTAAAGTAACATTTTAATACCCAATCACAATATTTAATTTTCTTTCCCTCGAATTAATCAAGTACTAATGTATTATTTATAGAAACTCAAATAAAATTTTGGTTGAAGTATATCCATACATATAAAATTTTAAAATTTTATTTTTATTCATTGTAAAAAAAAAAATCACATATTTTAGTCCATATATAATTATTATGCAAGCTGTTTTAATCATTATTGAAACATTAACATATATTTATGAGTGATTGTTTTGCATAGATGTTTACAATATAAAAAGTTTATACACAAAAAATGAACTCAAAAGCTAATTTATAGGTCCATATTTTATATACTTTTAACTTGAACACGGGACATTTAAAAGTTCATATTTAATTTATTTCAAGTTAAAAAATTATAAATTTGTGCAGATGAATTTTTAATAAATGTATAAAATATGACTGCAAAAAATATTCAAAAATTTAAAAGTTGAATGATGTTTCATTTCAACAACAATTAAAATAACTTGTAAAATAATTTTATATGATTTTTTATCGTGAGTAAAACTAAAATTTCAATATTTTATAAAGACTTAAAATTTATTTAACCTTTTAATTTAATTGCAGCTCTATGTTGAGAATCTGGGTGGTCCTGAAAATAAGAGGTTGAAGGCGTGCATGACACTTATATTGGACTTAAAGGCACCTTGTCGCCACAAAATCTGCAAAGTGTTGATATATAGGAGTGAACCCCATAGTTCGGTACCAACGTTTCTTGATAATTGGATAGTAGAGTATGTGACCATAGAGGACTATAAGAACCCTCCTATCACATTTCACTTCAAACCTAATTATATTATTCCTGATGATGGTTATGGACATGGCCTCGACTATTGTACTAAAGTTTAGTGTTAATTACATTCCTAAAATAATATTATATGGACTCTTTCTTTCTTTCTTTCTTTGTTTTTTCTAAATAAAGATAAGCTTATTGTATTTCATAAAAATTAGAAGCAACATAATATGTATAATATGTATGGAGGTTAGTCTAGAAATAAGGTTGCTTCTAATAAGTGTTTTATATACTCCCTAAGTAAGAAACTAATAAATATTAGAGTGTAATTATCAAGTTGCACGTTTGTATTGGTGTGGTTCGATCGTGACCGTGTCGGTACTTTATGATGGGGAATAAACACAGAATTACGATAATAACTAATACGCAGCAGATATAAAATTCCTCCAACTTGCAAGAATCCGTGAGGAGCAAAAACAAATATATGGTAGCCAATTAATCAAAATAAAAGAGCGTAAGAACATCGATATTTTAATGTGGAAAACCCCTCAATGCAAGGGTAAAAACCACGGGTCGTCAAGACCAAAGAAATAGCTCCACTACAATAAAAAAAAAAAGGTACAAGAGAGTCTCAAACTGATGCACAAAGTGTGCCTACAACCAGACAAAATAACAATGCACTAAAGCCTATAAATAAAAAGCAAGAAGAAAAACATCTAAAAAACCTGCTACTGTGCGAGCATAATTTCTCCCCCTCCAGACGTCAATTCGTTGATCCGACTGTTGAAATTGAAGACCTGAATGTTACGAATGCACAATCGATGTTTTTATGAGACTGATTTAACAAAATCGGGAATAGGGTTTACTCTTCTTTTTTCTCTTTTGGTGGTTGTCTTTCCTATCAAAATAGTCTCTCTCTTACAATCCTAATTAGAACATTGTCCACTTAAATAAGTGAGACACATGGGCTACAATATTTGAACATTTCTCCACATAGGAAGGGAGTCTAATAACCAACACTTTAATCGTGATATTTTCTTTGCATATTGGTATGTATATTTCTAGTTGTTTTTGGTGAATAAAAAGGGACTAAGATTCAAAGAAAAACTAGAAACTTCTAATAAAAGTAACACAAGATACATATGCCAATAAGGCATTCGAAATAAAAGATGGAATCAATGTTGTGCAACGTATTCATCACCCGGTGACAAATTTCAAATTCAGGACATGAAATTTGTTTAAACACAAATTGGTTAGAACAAAGTTTTTAAAGATGGTTGGACTTTGTTTAGAAATTTTTTTGATAGTGATTTATTCTTTAACGTGGTTTTATGAAAATCATAGAATTAGAAATCAATTAATTGACAGAGAGGGATTAAGAGGGTAACATTTGCTCATTATCTTGGAACCTTCCATATTGGAACGAATTACTTTTTGATTTGTTTTATATTTTGAAACTTTTGTTCATTATATATTTACAATCCTATATGTGATTTGCTTTCTATTTTATTGATGTAGAACTGTTGAAATACTATACAATTTATAATTTTGTTGTACAATAGAAATTGAATCTAAGTTTAGCACGCATATCAAGTAACAAGAGGAAGAGAGATCGTAAAAAATGGTATGAAAATGAGAATGAAGTCTTTCTTGATATAATAATTGAAGCTGTGAATAATAGTCTAAAAGGTGACAATGAACAGTTCAAAGCAAATACCTTAACAGTGGTCGAGGCAAAATTGGAGGAAAAGTTTCCTGAATGTGGAATTAAGGTAAAGACACGCATTAAATCTGCAATAAAGAGGCTAAAGTTAATTTATGGAACAATTTATGATATGTTAAATCAAAGTGGATTTGGTTGGGATGAAGAGAAAAAAAATGATTAAGGTGGATAGTGTGGAAGAAATATGCGAATGTTAGTGTTCATTAATTTATTGCAACTTCGATATTTTAGTGAGTTCCTTTTGATTATTTGAAAAGTTATATTTTTTATTTCTGTGTAGAGTCGTCCAAACACAAAAGATTATAGGTATGCTACTCTTTGATAAGCGTGTTCTTACTTTTGGAAAATATCGTGCTATTGGTAAAGGAGATGCTCCCCTAGTGGTATTTTCGAAGAGATAGATAAAGTAAAGGTAGAACAAATTAATGATGATGAGCTTGAAGTAGAAATTACTCAATCAATATCTTTTTGTAAATCGCAATCTAGAAGAAAGAATGTCCAAATGAAGATTCAATCAAAGATAAGAAACAGAGGAGCACATAATATTGCTCATGGTATTTCTGAGTTAGAAAAAAAAATTTGGTAATTGACTTGAAAAAAGTTCATAATGACTGGGTGAAACTGCAAATCGTCTAGGTATTGGTAAATACGTGTTTGATGATTCAAGAAATATTATGAATGAGTTGAAGAAAATGTAGCTAACACAACAAAAAGTGTTTTGCTGGAGCAAATAAAATATTATATGTGTCACATTGCTTGCACATATTTTGGGATTGTGATAATGTTGATCGTCTTACGTTTGTTAAATCGTTGATCTACTAGTTCGATTTATGTACTTGACTTTACTTATCTAGCTTTAATACATTTTACTTTTGTTGATTTATTTTGTATATAATACAATGTATTGTTCTTTATGATATTTTGTCATTTTATCACAATATATATCATATTATTTGACTATATGGTGTATCAAACATTAGATATGAAAAACTAATCTTATACACATCAATCGAATGACATAATAACTCCTTATTTTGTCTATGTGATATCATATTCTCTATCTTATCATGTATCTATTCTATCATTTCTTTATCATATCTTGACCGAGTCATATGAACATACAATTTGTTTTTTTCTTTCTATTAACTACTTTTTTTCCCTAAAAAATAACTATTTTTCATGGCATGTGTAGAGACACATTTAACTAATACTAATATTTACGATAAGTGAAATCAAGTTATTTATACTATTTAAAGTCGTGATCTACATTACATTTCAATCACAACCACGAGCAATTTCATACTTTAAGATTTTCTCGAACATAACAAGTTTTTGCCTTCCGTGGGATTCGAGCCCGGTACTTAGATAAGTACCGCCTCCACACAGTCTCACTACCAATTGAGTTATATCTGTACAACAATCAACACACATTTATATATTAGATTATCTCACTACAAGAAAATAGAACTGTAGGTATAGATAAGTTATACCTACCGATAAATTATTTGTTGTTGGTATAGGCGTTTTATACCTTTCGGTGACAAATTTGTCTCTAATTGTTATAGTTACACACTTAAATATGTTGCTATAGATATCAAAATTGAAAAATAAATATTTTTTAAAGGAGTCAAAATCTTAATTGTTTGTGAAAATAATTTTGTACAAATTTTTCATAATGTAAGCCCAAAAAATTTGAATGGAGACAAAAACCTAATTTTTTTAATGCACCCAATTTCAATGGAACCAAAATCTTAATTTTTTCAATGGAGGCAAAAAAATTTCAATTGAACCAAAATCCAAATTTTTCCTATGTAGATGAGTACCAACTAAACCCTTCTCCTCAAAACACCTAAAACCCAAAATACGTTAAACTCTTCTTCTCTTTCACCCTCTCCTTCTCCTTCTCCTTCTCACTGCGGTCCCAATCCGTTGACTTCTCCTTCTCGCCGTCGATCAATCTCGAGCCCCAATCTGTTGCCTTCTCGCCGTCGTTGAACCTCAAGCTGCGACCGCCGTTCTCGCCGTTGCCGTGACCGTTCTCGCACCACATCCACCGTTCTCGTCGTCGCCGTCGCCGTTCTCGCACCACGCCCACTGACCCTGTGACCACTGTTTTCGCACCACCAGTAAATTTTGAATTTTTGTACTGTTTATGTATTTTCGCACAACCTGAGCGTGTGACCTTAGTTCTTTGTAATTTCTGTGTTGTTTTGAATTTTTTCGAGTTTGATTGAGAGTTAGGGTTCATTTTAGAGATTAATTTTGAATATTCGTGAGTTTGATTGAGAGTTAGGGTTTATACTAGAATTTTTGAGAAAACTCATTATGTTTCTATTTTATTTTACTAATAGTTTTGCTTATTCATTTTTTCTATTCCGAGCTATATGGAATAGGTTGTTTTCTTTTTAGGTTTTGAATAATTAATTAATAATAATAATTGCTCTTTAATAATAGTAATTGCCCTTTTTTCTATTCAGGTCGTTTTGCTTACTCTAATAATTTAATTGCTTACAAGTTGGGAAGTAATTAGTTAGGTCGACAAGGAATCAAATAAGACAGCTTATGCATGAAACATGTATTAAATATATCAATGGTATTAATCTGCTGTTATCATATGACCATAGTTTACTTTGCTGCAGCCTTTACATGGTTTTTTGCATTCTGAGCCTGGGAATGGACTTTGGAAGCGCAAACCAGATTCTGCTTTCCAAACTTTCACGGTAAACTTATTGTGAAGAAACCTAATTATTTATGTGATATGATGTATAGTATTCCTCTTATATCACACGTCTATTTTAAATATTAGTAAGACAATGTTTTCCGGTACTAAGTAAATATATTCTACGGTGCACTATGGTGAACATTGTTTAACTATTGTTTTATAGTTGTAAAACTTTTATGTTAATTTTTGATATATACCATGAACACCTTTTATTTTATTTTGACTCTTAAATATATATATATATATAAATATTTCATTATATTTGGTTATTTTATAAAATAAAATTTTAAATTATTATATAATTTTTATATGATAACAAAATTAATATTAATAGCAAATTTGTTACTGTTAAAACCTATACCAACAGAAGTAAGTTGTCACTTAAATGTATAGCAACTAGGGTTGTGCAAAAAATCCGGTTATGTAGCCCAAATCCAAAACCGCATCCAAATCCATTTTAAATATCCGGTTAAAATCACATGGTTATAATCTGGTTTATTTATGAACCAGTTGGATACCCACTTATGTTTTATATTTGGATTTGGTTGTTATCCGGTTTTTATCCACTCAACTCCCAAAAATCCTAAATCTCAAAAACTTTAAAGTCTCGACTAATATTAAGCCAATTTTTTTAAAGTCCTGACTCATTATTTCATTATTAGGGGACTCATAGGCCCCCAATATTTTGTTAATATTGAGATATTTTTTTGAAAAAATTTTCAAATTTATTTTTTTCGACAAAATATCATAAAAAAATTAAAAAACTTTTTTTTCTCACAAAAATTTTAAATCGAATTTTTTAAAAAATTTGGTGAGAAAAGTTTTAAAAAAATTTATCGAAAAAATCGATTTTATTTTCTCGAATTAAAAAAATTGTAAATTAATTTTTATCGAAAATTTTTATGAAAAAAATCGAAAAGAATTATTTCTCGAAAAAAAATAAAAACCGATTTTAAAATTGAATTTTTCGAAAACGGTTGCTTAATTAAAAACCGGTTATTTAACCATAACCAATTTTACAATTGGTTTTATAACCAGTTTTAAACCAAATAATGGATTTGGTTATAAATTTAAATCCATATATTGGTTTTAAAATGAATATGGTTTGGTTTTTTAAAAAAACCAACCATGCACAGCCCTAGTAGCAACAGAATCAAAACCGTAGATATAACTTTTAAAAATTATGGCTAAACTATATACCAACGGTGAAATGTCCGTAGGTAAAATCAAATGTTTACAGCAACGGAAAAAATTCTGTCACTATACCCTATAGCAACGGCGAATAATCCGTAGGTATTAGGTAATTATTTACCACGAAAAAAACTCCATAGGTATCGGTAATTTTGATTATCCCTATGATTTTTATACTTTTACCTACATATATTTACTGTCACTAAAGGTAAATTTTCTTGTATATATAATGTTTATGATTATGATAATAATTTATTTTGTAAAAAAATATTAGTGGTAATATTTTTTATTCAAGATCTAATATATATAAGAAAGATACTAAGTTAAAAGCATTCTCATAAACAATTCGATAGATTATCATTAAAATCGAACAAAATTAGTCTCAAGAAAATGGTGAAAATCACTTATATGAAATATGTTCATTTTTATTTATTTCACATTAAACAGTTGTATGAAAAAATTAACAATTAATATATCTTAAAATATGTGACAAATAATTTTGTAAAACAAAAATTGTATGTGTTGTAATTTTGTAATGGTTAAAAGTTGTATTTTTTTTTATAATAACAAAACTTAAAACTTAAAAGTTCTAGATTTTATAGGGTTTAATATCATATTTATTCTTATATGAAATATAAGTAGTAAAGGATAAAAGATTGGACGAATAAATGACTTTAAATTTACTATTTTGTTTAGTAACCACTATTTTAAAAATTAATAATAATTTTTATTATGTTGATCATGTGTATCTCATTGCATATATACAAGATATGTGTGTAAACTTTTTGATGTGGCATTTTTAATATATTTTAAGTTTTAATATTAAAAAAATTATTTCGACTAATTACTAAATTTTATTTCCAAAAAGACATTTATTTCTTAAAATAAAAAATTAAATATTAATCTTCTATTCTTCTTCTCGTGCATCGCACCTATAAGATTCAGTTTAATTAATAATTAATCTAGATGTTTTATATTATGAGATTTCATGGCACATCATTTATCCTATGTTACATCATTATTTTTTAATTAACATATATGAAATAGAGATAAAAACTATAATATTTTAAAAAATTTAAAATAGAAGCGTCAATTATATTAAATGGTAGAATTATAATTACAAAAACTGCGATTAACCTTAACATTTATCATAAATTGCTTTTGAATATATAAATAAATCACATTAAAATATAAAATATTGTAACGTGTGTGTACCCGTTGTTATAATGAAAGGGCCAAATCAACAAATAATAGACAATCTTTTAGAAAAGAAAAGAATAGTGAATTATCAGATTACACACCATTTTGTTCTTCCATGGATCCATTAAGGTTTACAAAGATGCACAATTTGTTTTTTCTTCTATTAACTACTTTTTACCTAAAGAATATTACTTTTCGTGATATATATAAAGACATATTAAAGCTAATACTAATATATATAGATTAAAATCAAACTGAAAGAGGGAATTGAACGGTTGAGCAATGAATCCATTTTAAGTCTAACTTGGAAATTATATAATTTCGTTATAATATCCATAATTAAATTAAAAATTTAGTAGATAAAACTATTGGATAAACCATCTTGAACATACAAAAGAAAATTGAACAAATTTATTGAGTTGTATTCTATTTATATGGAAATTCTAAGGTTAAAGTTATTCATCTTAAATAAATACTTGAATAATTTTCAAAATATTAATGTTAACAAATATTATCTTATTATAGAAATAGAAGTTTACTAATATAAAAAAAATGTAATATATATTGGATTCATTAAAAAAAAATGAAATAGATATCATAATTTTGTTTAAACTACTTATTTTAAGTATTGGTATATCATTAGTATAAATGTAAAGTGAAAAATATTGATTAACTCTTAAGAGTGATATAAATAGTATCAATTAGATCGTAGAGTTGAAAAAATAATATTAAATATTGAATTGAAAATTGAAAATCATTTATTTTTGAACTAATTTTTTTAAATGACTTACTCAACTTAGTACAAAAAGAGTAATAAAATATTAAAGTAAGATCTTGTTTGATGTGCAGAATAGAAAGAGACAAAATATGATATAGTTGAATAAGGATAGGATAGTGACAAGATAAACATTATCGTATCTTGTGTTTGATACACACATGATAACCAATATGATAACATTATATTTTGTGATGTATTTGATACACATATCATCATAATATGATATAATATATATTATATTTAAATAACAAAATTACCATTGTGAACAATTACATATTAGTTTTTTTTAAATTAACTTATTAATTTTAAATATTATAAATTAACAAAAAAAATTAAATAAGTAATGAAATAATTTGATATTAAAACTATTCATTGACACTACTAAACAAAAAATTTAAATTTTAAAAACAAAATCATGAGTAACCAAATAATTATATTTTATTTGTTAGAATGTAAATAAAGATATGATATATATTATATGTAAATGACAAGAATACCTTGTAAACAAATTATATTTATTTTAAAATTTCAATTAACTTTCATATTTTTATAATTGTGAATACTAATTTATTAAATTATATAAAAAGACAAAACTACTCTTGTATAAAATCATAAACATTTTTTAAATTAATTATTAATATTTTATTTTTAAAATTTAATATCAAATTCTATTAATTATTTTTCTATTTGATTATATTTACATTTTTATATTTTAGATTATATTTTATAAATTATTTTTATATTTATAAGGGGTAATTGAGTAAATTAATGTTCTTATACTATCCTGCTGGTTTCTAAGCAAACTCATATTCATGATAGAAATTTCAACTAGAGAGACATGATATGATAGAATTCTAGATTAACTTATCATATCATATTGGTTTACCAAACACTATATTCAAACATAATATGATAACTTATTACTATCATGTCTCTTATCATGTCCATCATACGGATCCTAAAAATAGATCCATAAGATTATAAATATTTCAAAAATGTATTTGACTCTATCAAAAATTACTCATATAATCTTTTTGTCGTCAAACTTGTACAATTTGACCAAGTTAGTTTGTACATTAGTATTGAATTTGCAATTTGATCCCTATATTGTACCACATATTATCAAAAAGACTAATTAATATGACTAATGTTTGATCAAGTCATAGATGTTTTGAAATATTGATAATTTCGAAGACATGGAACGTTCTACAAAATTATGTATTAATTGGGTGGTTTACACAATATTAAAAAAAAAAAATAGAGTTTTGTTAGCATTTCATGGTGTATTTAAATATTGTCCCCGGCGGATTTAGTGCTATAATATCACCAAACAATATCTAAAATTAATTAGGTGTTGCTCCTTCTCTTCTCTTGCAAAGAAAATATATTAACAAAATCATGAAAGCTCTTACTTTAATCCTCCTATTCTCCATAATTATTGTTTTTTCGCCTGCAACACCAACATTGCTAACTCCGTTTAAACCTCACACGAGTCAATCTTCTGCGCTTGACGATGTCCGACCTCAAGTTACTAAATTTTATATATACTCTTGACTTTATTTATTTACTTATTTATTTGTTTTGGAAATATTAACTCTAACACAAAATACCCTTTTAATTCACTCGACCTCAACTTTGGAATAGTTGTTAGTTTTGTTAGTGGGAGAATTACATCTATGAGACTATTTGGTGGAACTTCTAAAAATAATTTATAGCATTTCAATAAGGTTATTTTATTTTATGTTTATAAACTCTCAAGAATAAGTTAAAAAATGATTTATACTAAATAGTTTATTTAAAAACAGTTTAAATTAACTTTATCTTTTGTTACATAAATTACTTATACATAAATACTTAAATGATAAACATTTATATATATTATAAGTTTTTAATTAAGTTAGTTATTATTCACATAGTATGAGTTTGTTTGTATTGACATATTTGAAATTATGAAATAGGATAAACATGTGTGATATTATTTGAGATAGTATAAGAAAATAACTTATGACATATACATGCATGTGTTTCAGAATGTGGATGACCATAAGAACTCCCTTGTCACATTTAACTTCGGTGGTTATTATAGAATTCCTAATGATGTTGCTGGCTATGGCCACAACCTTTGCGAATAAAATATTACAACTCTTTCTTTCTTCTTTTCTAACAAAGATAAGCTTATTGTATGGAGGCTAGCTACTCTCTAAATATGTGTTTTATGTTTCGACAAAATAGTTTCTTTATGAAAATGATATGAAATTTGGATGTCAAACTTATTCCATCTTTGAAATATTTACAGAAGTTTATTTTTTAACTTGTCAAAAGTTCGCACTAAATATTTATTTGTCGACGTTTTTCTGAGAGATTTCTATTAAAACCAATATCAATCATTAATAGATGTAGGGTTTCCCCTTTTTTAATAAAATAAGACAACTTATACAATACTATGAAGAAGAAAAAGAGTATGTAATATTGGTATTATCAAAATTTTAACTAATAATTGAGTTAGTTTATCACTAACAAATCCACGTCAACATTCATATATTGTATATTAAAGGTTAACTAAATCAATATTATCGATTGGCGAAGCCATATCATTCAACTATTGATCAATTAATTTGATAGTACCAAAACATGTCAATTTACAAGTGTACCGTAGAAGCCCCAATAAAATAAAGTTACATTAGTCTCGATCGTACACAATTAATGCGCACAAATTTAAATTGATTAGAACTAGAAAATATTTAATATAACATACCGTTAGAATTGATGATGATATTAATAGAAGATTGTTCGAAATAATGATGACATTAATAAGAGCTAGTGTTGGTGTGAATTAAAAAATAAGGAAGTCTCACAAAGAAGGGATAACACACACTACTAGTGTTTATAAGGTGGATGTATAGAACTTGGGGTGTGCCCCAAGGGTACCCCAATTTTGTGAAGAAGGAAGAACGCAGTCAAAATTGATCACCACGGGCGCGGGCTAGGCTAAGTGGTGTATTATTTTTTAAGGCAAAATTGCTCATTTATCTTTTTTTTTTCTTTCTTTCCGATTTGGTGATTTATTTAATTTTAAGTAAACAATTTGATCTTTTATGTTTTAAAATGTTATCCTTTTTTTATTTATAAAAAATTCATCAAAATTTTAAAACAAAACTCATAAAACTAATTATCATCTTCAATATTATGCTAATTTCATTAAATTGATAACTCAAATATTCAAATAAACTCATATTTTCATTCTTTATGTTTTCGAATTATTGTAATAAAATTAAATAAAGGACCAAATCAGAAAATAAATAAATAAATAAAGGACTGAAGTGTTATCTGAAATTAAGTTAAGGGACCGTATTGTGCCTATTTTTTAGTATATGAAAAAATTAATAAATTATTTATTTATTTAATATTAAACGAATGCTTGCGTTTTTATCTCTCATTGATACGTTAATTACGTAATTGCCCTCTACCAAGTCAACATTCAACATCTGATCCAATCTTCCTTCCTGAATTCGTGCATCTGTTTATTGCCCGGTCAAACCTTAATCTTTGGACTCCCGCATTTGATTATTGCCCGGTCAAAAACCTAGTAAAGTTTGGAGTGCAAGTTTCTGTGGTCAAAAACCTAGTGAAGATTAGAGCGCGCCTTTTGTGAATCTAGACCGCTGGGTCGCTTGTTTTTCTCTGATCCAGTTGCAGATTTTCTCTATAAATAAAGAGTTCTCTTCAGTTGGAAAAACACACCAAAAGCTCTCCACATCTGAGGCTTTTCTCTGCATCTCCCCATTTCTTTCGCACTTCTTCTCTTTCATTCGAGTGGTCATAGTACCATATTAGAAGTGGCAGCCATCTGACTTTCATATTGAGGGTGTAATTCTAAAACGATTTTCTACGGTGCGGTAGAACTCCGATACAGTGTATCTAGACTGTTTTATCCTGGGAACTTCGTGGTTGATAGTCTGCCTTCCACAATTTGGGTAGGGCTGCGAAACGTCTTAAAGAAAGCGACCTAGTCCGTGACTCAACCTAGTAATATTTTCGGTGGCATAAATTGATTTTAAAAGTTTTTCAAAAATAAAAAATAACACAAAGTTTGGTGAAACATTAATAAATTATAGAGTAAACAGTCATTTTTAGTCCTTAATAGATGTCAGTCACTTTAATCCATAAATTTTCAAAATAGCAAATTAGTCATCTAAATTAAAGAATATGAAAACTTGATGAAAAAAGAATATCAAAACCAATAAAAGTTATACATACTAATTTGAATAGTTTTTTGTTACATCAAGCAAGCATAAAAGTATTAAAATTGTAATCTAACATTTGAAAAAAATAATTACATTGATCAATATTTTTTAATTTAAGAACTAAAGTGCTATTTTTCAAATGGACCTATCTAATGCTTGTTACCATACCTTCAATGGGCATAAACCTTCGCATATGGCCATTAAAGTCAACTTCAACTACAACGTCCATACAAGTTCGTGTCTTTCTGATTTTGTTCTATAAAGACTATCTTCGACACGTAAATAATATTCATTTATTTCTTACATATATATATAAATAATGTGTTTGTTTAATGCTATGATAATCACATTTATTTGATAGTGTTTTACAAGTTTTCCGAGCTCAAAAGGGTGCTACAATGTCGAAGCAAAAGTTAAATAACATCACATGGATTCCACTAAAGGTTTGAAATATATGCCTTTAAAATTTCATTTTCAATCAATGCACAAATATTTATTTACTTATATGTTTTATTTTATAGTGCCCTCGTCAAACTAACAACACAGACTGCGGGTACTATATATTGCGATTCACGAAGGAGATTGTTGATATGAATCAAACTATAATTCCAGAAACGGTACGGTATTTTCATTATATTTTGATTTTCATATATAAACTATGTATATATTTGATTCTAACTTATTTATTTTCAAATATTATATCGCACAGCACTTTGACAATTCCAGTCCAACATAATCTGAAAGAGATCTAACTGAAATAAAGGAAGACTGATGTCAGTATGTGATCGAACTGAAAATTATTTAATTTGTTGGGAAATTGGCATGCTGCAAGGTTGTGAAATTGTAAAAAATAGTCATGTTGTGAATATGTAAAAAATATGTAAAGTTATATAGTTCTGTTGTGAATATGTAAAGTTATATAGTTATGTTGTGAATATGTTGTTGCTGTGAAATATATGTAATTGGGTGTTGTTATGAACTGATTGTTGCTGTACATATGAACTGATTGTTGTTGTTGCTGTTTAAATGAAAAATATAGCAATTGTGTCAATATCATGTGCTGGATGAAAATGATTTTGTTAAAAAAATTAAAAGACAGCGTTTTCTTAAAAAAATGCCATAAAAAACCTGTTTATACAAACAAATGTTATTTTAAAAATTCAATTTACAGCACTTTTTAATAAAACTAGAATAAGAATGCACATATTACAGCGAAATTTTTGAAAAAACGCTGTAAAACGTGCATAAGAATGCACCTATTACAGTGCATTTTCAAAAAGCGTTGTAAAACTAGTACAACAAGCAACGCGTTTTTAGAAGGCATTTACAGCGCTTTTTTGAAAAAACGTTGTAAAACTAGTACAACAAGCAGCGCGTTTTTAGAAGGGATTTACAACGCTTTTGAAAAAAATGCTGTAAAACTAGTACAACAAGCAGCGTGTTTTTAGAAGGGATTTACAGTGCTTTTCAAAAAAGCGTTGTAAAACGAGTATAACAAGCGTGCAATATATCCACCTATTATAACATTTTTTTTACGAAAAGCGCTGTAAAACTACTCTAAGATAAGTGTTCAGCGCTATATATTACAACGTTTTTTTATTTTAAAGAGCGTTGTTGTATCTTTTTACAGCATTAGATACTACAACGCTTAAAAGCGCTATAAAATGTTATTTTTCGCGTAGTGTAAAAAAAATTATGTGACAAACCGAGGAGTAATGTAGCCGTTTCATGGATGATTATTATTGATTAAATAATTAATAATAGAATGCAATAAATTAAATTATTAAAAAATACAATTAAGTAATCAAATTGATTAAACAAAACGAAATTAAGTTGAAAATATTATATTTTAGTCCTTACATCCAAAATTAGAAACTAGATTTAGGGATTAGGAAATGTAAACTAGATTTTAGGATTTCGTAAATGTAAACTATAATTACAAAGTATAAAAATAAAAATCACATATTTAAGAAAAATTATTCACATCCTAATGAGGACATCTCTAAAATCGTCATTTAGGATTTTCATCTGTGTTAGAAATGTATTATATATGCATTGTTTTTCTACACCCACACTAAGGCAATTGAAATTAGTGGTATTTGTTGCAGACAAAAATGACGCCATAGTTGAACGTAGAAGAAGCATAGCTGGGATTTTAGGTTGCACGACGAAGAAGAAGGAAAAAAGGGATTTCAAATTTTAGGTTATTTAAATTTAGGAATTTATGATTTAATCCTCATAAATATACCTATTTATCAAACATTTGACATATCATCAACTATTGTCATGTCAAAGACTACCACGCCACTCCTCCATTTGCCACATAAGCTTTTTTTTAACAACAACTAAAACCAATGATGATTTTAAAATTAAATTGAACTTACATGGTTTAAATTGAAAAACAAAACTTACATAGACGAAAATCAGAGAGACACGAACTTACATGAACGAATCAAATATTATTCTACATGTGCATCAGGTAAACGATTTAGTTTAATTAATAACATATGAATAATTAATATATTTCGATGATTTTACATCATGTGATTGTATAACACATCATTTAAAATATGTCATATTATCATTTTTTAGTTCAAATATATGGAATACGGATAAAAAACTGTCAGATTTTAAAATAAGAGGGTCAATTATATAAATTGTGAAAATAGAATAACTGAAACTGCAGTTAATCCTAAATTTTATGTTAAATTGATTTTTGGTATATAAATAAATCACATTAAAATATAAAATATTGTAATGTGTGTGTAACCGTTACCGAAACAAATTTGAATGAAAGGGCCAAATCAACAAATAATAGATGATCTTTCATAAAAACAAAAGAATAGTAAATTATTATATTACACACCGTTTTGTTTTACCATGGATCCATTAAGGTTTACAAAGATGTACAATTTGTTTTTCTTCTATTAACTACTTTTTACCTAAAGAAAATTACTTTTCATGACATATATAAAGACATATTAAAGCTAATACTAATATATATTAAAATCAAACTGAAAGAAGGAATTGAATGGTTGAGCAATCAATCAATTTTAAGTCTAACTCGGAAATTATATAATTTAGTTATAATATGCATAATAAAATTAAAAATTTAGTAGGTTAAACTATTGGATAAACCATCTTAAACATACAAAATAAAATTGAACAAATTTATTTGGTTGTATTCTATTTATATGGAAATTCAAAGGTTAAAGTTATTCATTGTAAATAAATACTTGAATAATTTTCAAA
>JBBPBQ010000003.1:53878899-53915602 GCA_037974755.1 Cicer yamashitae
AAAAAAAAAAACTTACATAAACGAAAATAAAAAAGACGCAAACTTACATATACAAATCAAATATATAAGCTTTTAAAATTAATAACAATTTATATTATGTTGATCATACATATCTCACTGCATAAATGAAATATAAGTGTAAATTTTTTGACGTGGTATTTTTCATATATTTTAAAATTTAATTTTAAAAAATTATTTTAACTAATTATTAAATTTTATTCCAAATATATTTATTCCTTAAAATAAAATAAGAATATTAATGTTAGATTATTCTTCTCGTCCAACACACATATATACGATTTAATTTAATTAATAACATATAAATATATAATATATTTTGATGTTTTTACATCATGAAATTATATAACACATCATTTAAAATATGTTATATTATCATTATTTTAGTTTAAATATATGAAAGAGAGACACAAACTGTCAAAAATTTTAAAATAAGAGGATCTATATGAATTTATGAAAATAAAATAACTAAAACTGCAATTAATTCTAAAAAAATTTATAAATTGCTTTTGAATATATAAATAAATCACATCAAAATAAAAAATATTGTAATGTGTGTACCCGTTACCGAAACAAGTTATAATGAAAGGGTCAAATTAACAAATAAATAGACAATCTTTCAAAGAAGTAAAAGAATAGTGAATTATTACATTGCACACCATTTAATTTGTTCTTCCAATATGGATCCACTAAGATATACAAAGATGTACAATTTGTTTTTCCTACTTTTCGTGACATATATAAAGACATATTAAAGCTAATACTAATATAATATTAAAATCAAACTGAAAGAGGGAATTGAACGGTTGAGCAATGAATCCATTTTAAGTCTAACTCGGAAATTATATAATTTAGTTATAATATGCATAATAAAATTAAAAATTTAGTAGATTAAATTATTGGATAAACCATCTTAAACATACAAAATAAAATTGAACAAATTTATTGAGTTGTATTTTATTTATATGGAAATTCAAAGGATAAAGTTATTCATCGTAAACAAATACTTAAATAATTTTCAAAATATAAATGTTAACAAATATTGTCTTTATTATAATAGAAATAGAACTTTATGGGTCAATATTAAGAAAAATATATAATTTGTAATATATATATATATATATATATATATATAATTTGTCAAAGATAAATGAAAGAGATGTGATAACATTTTTAAACTACTTTTATTAAAAAGTTGGTATATCATTAATATAAATGTAAACTGAAAATATTGATTAATGTTTAAGAATGACAAAAATAGTATATATCAATTACATTGTAGAATTTAAAAAATAATAATAAATATTGAATTGAAAATGAGAAGGCTTTAATTTTTTAACTATTTTTAAAAAAATGAGTTATTCAATGTAGTATAAAGAGAGTAATAAAATAATAAAGAAGTAAATCATGAAACTGATCTCTCACATTGTATAACGCTCTCAAATAGATCAATGAAATTATAAATATTTCAAAAATATTTTTGACTCTATTAAATATTACTCATATAAGTCTTTATGTCAAACGTGTACAACTAGACTATCAAGTTGGTTCATACATTTAAACGATTATAAACAATAAAGTCTCTATATTTAATAATTTATCATCAATTTAGTCTATGACGTATTATTGAATTTGCAAATTGGTCCCTATATTGAACCACATATTATCATAAGGACTAATATGACTAATGTTTAACCGATTTGTAGATGTTTTGAAATATTGATAATTTGGTAGACATGTTAGAGCACTCTACAAGATACTGTACTAATTAGGTGGTTTACGCTATTAAAAAAAATGTCTTTTGTTAGTATTTTATGGTGTCTTTAAATATCGCCTCTAGTCTTTGTAATTTTATAATATAATCCAACAATGTCTAAAATCAATTAGGTGTTCCTCCTTTTCTTTGATGCAAAGAAAAAAGATTAACAAAATCATGAAAACTCTTACCTTAATCTTCACGTTCTCCATAATTATTGTTTTCTCGCATGCAACACCAACATTGCTAACTCAGTTTAAACCTCAAATGAACCAATCTTCTGCGTTTGACGATGCTCAACCACAAGTAATTAAATTTTATATATACTCTCCATTTATTTAATTTAAAATATTAACCCAAACACAAAAATACCCATTTAATTCACTCGGCCTCAACTTTGAAGTAGTTGTTAGTTTAGTTAGTGGGAGACTAATATCTATTGAAAGTATTTGGCGAAACTTATAAAAATAATTTATGGCATTTTCGTAAGCTGATTTATATTTTATTTTATTTTTATTAATAAGTTACGAAAATAATTTATACTTATAAACAGTTTTACTTAACTTTATATTTTGTTATATAAATTACTTATATATAAACACTTAAATGATTTCATGTTTGATTGCATATTAAATAAGAGGCTATGTATATGCATGTTTCAGAATTTGGATGAATATTGCAAATACAGGGCTACCATAAAGACAAGCTGCCTTTCTCCATCTCATACAAATGACAGAATCACTCTTGCTTTTGGAGACAATGAACACAAACTGGTAATTAACCATATAATATACATGTTTCTGAATTGCTCTTTAAAACGAAATTAAATTTAATCGCAGGTTATTTCTCCGAAAATGAATGGTCCTGATACTGATCCTAGAGGATTCAAGCAGTGCAAGAAAGCTATTGTGGTGTTTGGAGGACCTTGTGTCTACAAAATATGCAGATTGTATATAATTAGGAGTGGTTCAGAATATGGTTGGAGGGCAGAGTATGTCACCATGGATGACTATAAGAACCCTCCTGCCACATTTGACTATGGCTATTCTACTATTCCTGCTGATGGTGCTGCCTATGGCTACAACCTTTGCGAATAAAGTTTAATTAGTGTTAATTACATTCCTAAAATACTATTATTATTATTATTAGAACTCTTTCTTTGTTCTTTTCTAACAAAGATAAGCTTATTGTATGGAGGCTACTCTCTAAATAAGGTTTCTTCTATTAAGTGTTTTATGTTTTACATAATAACTAAGAAATAGTCGATGTCTACATGTTTTGTCTTCTCTTCAAAAATTGTGTATTGCATTAAGGTTGTCACAAAATAAAATTGCTGTCTTTCTATTGTTCTTCCTTACTAGTTTCATTTATCAAGTCAATGTATCAAATCATTTAACTATTCAACATCAATTAATTTGATAATACTAAAATATATCAATTTTACAAATGTACGGTAAAAGTCTCATAAAATAAAGTTACATTAGTCTCACACACAATTAATGCACACACATTTAAATTGATTAGAACTAGAAGATATTTAATATAACAAACTTTAGTGAAACATTAATATATTATGGAATAAACAGTCATTTTTAGTCCTTAATAGTTTAGAGATGTAGTCACTTTAATCTATAAATTTTAAAAATAGCAAATTAGTCATCCAAAATAAAGAATATGAAAACTCTTGATGAAAAAAGAATATCCAAACCAATAAAAGTTATACATACTAATTTCAATAGTGTTTTAGTACATCAAAGCAAGCATAAAAGTATTAAAATTGTAGTCTAATATTTGAAAAAATGATTAAATTGATTGATATTTTTTAATTTAAGAACTAAATTACTATTTTTCAAATTGACCTATCTAATGCTTGTTACCATACCTTCAATGGGCATAACCCTTGGTATATGGCCATTAAAGTCAACTACAACTACAATTACATCTACATCTACATCTACATCTACATCGTCCCTGCAAGTTCGTGTCTTTTTGATTTTTATCTATATAAATTTGTTTTTAATTTAAACCATGTTAGTTCAATTTAATTTTAAAATCATCCCTATTGCTAGTTGCTGTTAAAAAAAAGTTTGTGTGACAAATAGATAAGTGACGTAGCTGTTTCATGGATGATTATTATTGATTAAATAATTAATAATAGAATGTAATAAAATAAAACATTAAAAAATACAATTAAGTAATCAAATTGATTAAAAACTAAATGAAATTAAGTTGAAAATATTATATTTTAGTCCTTCTATCTAAAATCAGAAACTAGATTTAGGGATTAGGAAATGTAAACTAGATTTAGGGATTTACTAAATGTAAACTATAATTATAAAGAATAAACATAAAAATCACATATTTAAGAAAAATTATTCACATCCCAAAGAGGTTATCTCTAAAATCGTCATTTAGGATTTTCATATGTGTTAGAGATGTATATATGCATTGCTTTCTTACACCCACACTCATGCAATTGAAATGAGTTGCATTTGTTGCAGACGAAAATGACGTCATGATTGAACAAAGAAGAAGCATAGCTGGGATTTTAGGTTGCACGACGTAGAAGAAGGAAAAAAGGGATTTCAAATTTTAGGTTATTTAAATTTAGGAATTTATGATTTAATCCTCATAAATATACCTATTTGTCAAATATTTGACATATCATCAACTATTGTCCTGTCAAAGACTACCACGCCATTCTTCCATTTGCCACATAAGCTTTTTTTTTTAACAACAACTAACAACAATGATGATTTTCAAATTAAATTGAACCTACATGGTTTAAATTGAAAAACAAAACTTATAGAGACGAAAATCAGAAAGACACGAACTTACATGAATGAATCAAATATTATTCTACTCGTGCATCAGGTAAACGATTTAGTTTAATTAATAACATATAAATAATTAATATATTTTGATACTTCTAAATCATGAGATTGTATAACACATCATTTAAAATATGTCATATTTTCATTTTTTTTAGTTCAAATATATGGATGATGGATAAAAACTGTTAGATTTTAAAATAAGAGAGTCAATTATATGAATTCTGAAAATAGAATAACTAAAACTGCCGTTAATCCTAAAATTTATGTTAAATTGCTTTTGAATATATAAATAAATCACATTAAAATATAAAATATTGTAATGTGTGTGTACCCGTTAACGAAACAAGTTTGAATGAAAGGGCCAAATCAACAAATTATAGATGATCTTTCAGAAAATCGAAAGAATAGTGAATTATTATATTACACACCGTTTTGTTCTACCATGGATCCATTAAGGTTTACAAAGATGTACAATTTGTTTTTCTTCTATTAACTACTTTTTACCTAAAGAAAATTACTTTTCATGACATATTTACATATTAAAGCTAATACTAATATATATTAAAATCAAACTGAAAGAGGGAATAGAACGGTTGAGCAATGAATCAATTTTAAGTCTAACTCGGAAATTATATAATTTAGTTATAATATGCATAATAAAATTAAAAATTTAGTAGATATTAAACTATTGGATAAACCATCTTAAACGTACAAAATAAAATTGAACAAATTTATTGAGTTGTATTCTATTTATATGGAAATTCAAAGGTTATAGTTAATCATTGTAAACAAATACTTGAATAATCTTCAAAACATTAATGTTAACAAATATTATAACTTTATGGGTCAATATTAAGAAAATGCATAATTTGTAATATATATATATATATAAAATTCGTCAAAAAAGAAAGAAACATCATAATATTTTTAAACTACTTTTATTAAATATTGGTATATCATTAATATAAATATAAACTGGAAAATATTGATTAACGTTTAAGAGTGACGAAAATAGTAACTTATTATTAGTATCTTTTAATTAAGTTGTTTAATAGTAACTTTTCATTAGTATCTTTTATTTTATGCTGCCAAAAATCTAAGGTGGGAAATGGTGGTCCATTTTTATCAATGCCCTTCTAAAGTGTAGTCACAACACAGTTTATACATGAAAGTTTTATGTACTGAAATTAATTTCATATGTTATTGCATATTAAATAAGAGAGAGATTGGTATATATATATATGAATGTTTCAGAATGTGGCTGAACCGAATTGCAACTATATGGTTACCATAAAGACAAACCGCCTTTCTTCAGTTCGTACAAATCACAAAATCACTGCTTTATTTGGAGACTTTGAAAATCACTGCTTTATTTGGAGACTTTGAACACCTTCGAATGGTAATGTTTTCTTCTACTACATATAATTAACCGTATAATATAACTAACTATACATGCTTCTCAACTACTCTTCAAAATTTAATTTAATATCTCAGATTATTCTTTCCGTGCATCACACAGATATACGATTTAATTTAATTAATAAAATATAAATAATTAGTATATTTCGATGTTTCTACATCATGAGATTGTATAACACATTATTTAAAATATGTTACATCATCATTATTTTAGTTCAAATATATGAAGGAGAGACACAAACTACCAAATTTTAAAATAAAAAGATCAATGTGAATTTATGAAAATAAAATAACTAAAAATGCAATTAATTGTAAAGTTTATCATAAATTGCTTTTGAATATATAAATAAATCACAATAAAATATCAAATATTGTAATGTGTGTTGCTTTTGCTTTCAGAAAAGCAAAAGAATAGTGAATTATTACATTACACACCATTTAATTTGTTCTTCCAATATGGATCCATTAAGATATACAAAGATGTCCAATTTGTTTTTCCTACTTTTTACCTAAAGAAAATTACTTTTCATGACATATATAAAGACATATTAAAGCTAATACTAATAAATATTAAAATCAAACTGAAAAAGGAATTGAACGGTTGAGCAATGAATCCATTTTAAGTCTAGCTCGAAAATTATATAATTTAGTTATAATATACATAATAAAATTAAAAAATTTGTAGATTAAACTATGGGATAAACCATCTTAAACAAACAAAATAAAATTGAACAAATTTATTGGGTTGTATTCTATTTATATGGAAATTCAAAGGTTAAAGTTATTCATCGTAAACAAATACTTAGGTGTTCCTCCTTCTCTTTGATGCAAAGAAAAAATGTTAACAAAATCATGAAAACTATTACCTTAATTCTCACGTTCTCCATAATTGTTGTTTTCTCGTATGCAACACCAATATTGTTAACTCGATTTAAACCATAAATAAACCAATCTTTTGCACTTGACGATGCTCAACCACAAGTAATTAAATTTTATATATACTCTCTATTTTATTTTAATAGATTTTTTGAAATATTAACCGAAACATAAAAATACCTATTTAATTCACTCGGCCTCAACTTTGGAGTAGTTGTTAGTTTAGTTAGTAGGAGAGTAACATCTATTCAAAGTATTTGGCGGAACTTCTAAAAATAATTTATGGCATTTTCGTAAGTTGATTTTATTTAATTTTACTTTTATAAACTGATCTTAAGAATATGTTATGAAAATAACTTATACTAAATAGTTTATTTAAAAACAATTTTACTTAACTTTATCTTTTGTTACATAAATTGCTTATATATAAACACTTAAATGATTTCATGTTTGATTGCATATTAAATAAGAGGCTATGTATATATGCATGTTTCAGAATTTGGATCAAGGTTGCCAATACAGGGTTACCGTAAAGACAAGCTGTTTTTCTCTACCTCATACAAATGACCAAATCGCTATTGGTTTTGGAGACAAACAAGAACTGGTAATTAACCATATAATATACCTAACTATATATACATGTTTCTGAATTGCTCTTTAAAATGAAATTAAATTTAATCGCAGCTTTTTACTCCGAATATGAATGCTCCTCCTACAGAGTTCGAGCAGTGCAAGAAAACTAGTGTGGTGTATGAAGGACCTTGTTTCGACAACATCTGCAGATTGTATATTGAAGTTATTGGGACAGTAACAGATGGTTGGATGGCAGAGTATGTCACCATTGATGACTTTAGGAACCCTCAAATACTATTTAGCTTCAGTGGTTTTTCTTTTCCTATTAATGGTACTTCCTATGGTTACAACCTTTGCGAATAAACTTTAATTAGTGTTAATTACATTCCTAAAATACTATTATTATTATTATTAGAACTCTTTCTTTGTTCTTTTCTAACAAAGATAAGCTTATTGTATGGAGGCTACTCTCTAAATAAGGTTTCTTCTATTAAGTGTTTTATGTTTTACATAATAACTAAGAAATAGTCGATGTCTACATGTTTTGTCTTCTCTTCAATATCAAGTCATTGTATTTTATGTACTTCTATGCTTTAAATTTCTACCATTTTTCAAACTTGCATTTTAGTTTTTATTCTTTAACCTTCACACATTTATAATTATGTGTACTTATGTTTATGTTTTTAAGTTTTCGAACAAATTGTTTGCTTAAATTTTATTTTTCTGTAATTTTATTTTAGTAAAGATATTATCAAAATTGACACCGATAATTGAGTTAGTTTATCACTAACTCATCCACGTCAACATTCATATATTGTATATTAAAGATTAACTAAATCAATATTATCGGTTGGCAAAGTCATATCATTCAACTATTGATCAATTAATTTGATAGTCTTATGCATGATTAATGCGCACACATTTAAATTGATTAGAACTAGAAAATATTCAATATAACAAACTTTGGTGAAACATTAATAAATTATGGAGTTAACAGTCATTTTTAGTCCTTAATAGTTTAGATGTAGTCACTTTAATCAATAAATTTTCAAAATAAAAAATTAGTCATCTAAATTAAAGAATATGAAAACTCTTTATGAAAAATGAATATCAAAATCAATAAAAGTTATACATACTAATTTCAATAGTCTTTTACTACATCAAAGCAAGCATAAAAGTATTAAAATTGTAGTCTAACATTTGAAAAAATGACTAAATTGATTTATATTTTTTAATTTAAGAACTAAATTACTATTTTTCAAATGGACCTATATAATGCTTCTTACTATACCTTCAATGGGCATAACCCTTGGTATATGGCCATTAAAGTCAACTACAACTACATTGTCCTTGGAAGTTCGTGTCTTTCTGATTTTTATCTATATAAATTTGTTTTTAATTTAAACCATGTTAGTTCAATTTAATTTTAAAATCATCCCTAATGTTAGTTGCTGTTAAAAAAAACTTTGTGTGACAAACAGATGAGTGATGTAGCCGTTTCATGGATGATTATTATTGATTAAATAAATAATAATAGAATGTAATAAATTAAATTATTTAAAAATACAATTAAGTAATCAAATTGATTAAAAACTAAATTAAATTAAGTTGAAAATATTATATTTTAGTCTTGCCATCTAAAATCAGAAACTAGATTTAGGGACTAGGAAATGTAAACTAGATTTAGGGATTTAGTAAATGTAAACTATAATTACAAAGAATAAACATAAAATCACATATTTAAGAAAAATTATTCATATCCCAAAAAGGTTATCTCTAAAATCGTCATTTAGGATTTTCATATGTGTTAGAGATGTATATATGCATTGCTTTCTTACACCCACACTCATGCAATTAAAATGAGTTGCATTTTTTGCAAACGAAAATGACGTCATGATTGAACAAAGAAGAAGCATAGCTGGGATTTTAGGTTGCACGACAGAGAAGAAGGAAAAAAGGGATTTCAAATTTTAGGTTATTTAAACTTAGGAATTTATGATTTAATCCTCATAAATATACGTATTTGTCAAATATTTAACATATCATCAACTATTGTCGTGTCAAACCCTTTTTCTCTCAAATTCACTCCCACAAATTCGTTGCCGTTTTAATTGATCCGAACCTCTATCCCACACAAAATCGGCCACTGAATCCATTTTTTGCATCAATTTTATCAATTGTTGCTCCGTTTCTTTCCATGGGCGAGCTGTTTTTTCCCAATTCCGATCACCATATTTGTCGTCTCAAAAAATTGGCATCGTTTTTGAATTCCTCTCGTCGAAACCTTCAAGAAGCACTACTCATTTGTATTTTTCGGTGAAGTTGACGTCGAACCCTTCCGGCGCTCCGACGAGTTGGTGAGACCCTTTCTGCAGTTTTTTCTCGTCGTTTTGACTTCATTTTTGCTCCAAAAATTACTGTTAATTTTTTTACATTGATTTTTATGCTCTGTATAATTTATCAGTCACGTCTCAGCATTTTTGTGAACTCGCCGTTTATTCAGATTCGCTCGCTGTAAGTTGTCGATATACAGTTGCTGTTGAAAACTTCCAATGATTTCTGTGTTTGAGAAAGCGTCTAAATAAGGTAAGGGGTGAGAGAGTGTTTGATTGATGAGTATAATATATTGTGAGATGAACGGCAAAACCGTATTTCCCTACGATTCATCTGGGGCTCGCTACTTATGGCAGTAGCCCTTTGAGGGATAAATTAATTAATGTGCAAATATGAAAATTGTGAGATTAAAATATTGAATAGAAATATTTGTAAGGTGTTGATTGATTTAATTTCTTTAAATGTGTGGTATTTGATGTTATTGTGATATTGAGTGTCGAATTAATTTTATGTATATGTTTGATTAGATGAGTTTATGTGACCTGATAATAAAATATGGATATGTTGTGATAATTTTATGTGATGATGATAATGTATGAATAATAATTGTGATTTTATAAATTTGTGATAAGTTTACGTGATGAGGTACGATTGATGATAGTGATGCTTTAAATTTGTGATGAGTTATGTAATGATGATGATGTGTGATTTATAATAGTGATGTTATGATGTGTGATTCCAATTTGTGTTTGAGATAACGGTCTTAATGGAGTATCATAGGCCAACGAGGGGAGAAAATAAATATTGAGAATTTGTGAAGTGGAGATTATTTTGACATGTTTGTAAAATTGATGGTGTGTTATGCTTTAAACCAATTTTGTGCCTTGATAGAAACTGATGATGCATCTATAGACATGTTGAGTAGTTGGTGTGACAAGAGACTGTTATTTTGTTGATTTGTCAATTAGTGTAATTCATTATCATAACCAAGTATGTCTTATGCTACGTGTCATGTGCACTACTTTAATATGTATATAAATATACAATTTTGTTTTTTTGTAAATTTTGAGAAAATAAGAAAATAAATTGGAACTATCTTGGAAGTGTTAATTTATTGGAAATTTTTTTTATCTATCTATATATATAATTTAAATCTTCTTTCAAAATATAAGTTGAAAATAATAACTTTTATAATGATTAATTATTTAGAAATGTGTTTTTGACGATTAAAGTACGAGTGATTTTAGAAATCTTATAGATTTTAAAAATACATGTGATTTATTTTATTTTTAATTTTATTTAGAAATGTGATTTATTTTAGTTGTTTTTATTTAGACGTGATTTATTGAAAAGTGATTTAAGGAAAAGTTTTGAATTCCCAATGATTTTTTTTGTGCTAAATGATTAGTGATACAGTTTAAAATAATTTAAGTCTAGAAATCAATTTTTAGAATGATGTGTAACCTTTAAAGTAGTTTATGTACTACTTGATTCAATTTAGTTTGGTTGCGTGTTGTGTCTTCTAGTAAAAATTATTTATCTTATCTGCTAATTGGAAATCTATGTTTTAGTTTATTGTAACCTTCAAGTGATGAGGATTAATTCTAAAGAAAATATAATCGTGATCAATTTGGAGCAATTAGAGTTCTATGAGGATAGGTTACGTTGTTTGAGTTATGAGATGAACGTAAAATTTTGGTGCTAATTTTTGAATTAGTAATGTGAATGTTATATGATTATGTAAATATGAAATTGTTTGTGTTTCAAGTGTTCTAATTGTTGGAAATTAGTGTATAGCGTTAGAGTAGTGGAAATAATCAAAAAGTGAAATAGTTCTATATTTCTTCAATCGGATTATTGATTATATATTGATGTAAGTGTCGTTGTTACTACTTGTACATTACAAGTAAATTATTGTGAATGTGTAATTAATTGAGTTTTTAACTTGAAGTAAGGAGTAGGAGTTGTGGCGCCGCATTCGCACTCCTGAACCACGTTAAAAATATTTTTAATTATCCATGTCTGAATTTGAATGACTGCAGTTATAGTTACCTTAAGTAGTTGACTATATGAGTAGGAGGGACTAGCTACCCCGATGACTCATCGTCTATAAAAGAGGCAACAATAACTTATTATTTTGTTATAAGTACCTTTTAATTTTATTCTTTAAATAGTTGAAAAACATGTTCATCGCTTATGTGAATTGAATGAATTTAATTATTAAATTTATGTTATTGTGAAATAGTATCTCTATCATTGATTTTTTTTTTCTTTCTCCTTGATTATATATGAAGTATGTTTTATACAGTGATTGATTGTAAATCTATTATAATGTCAATAAGTTGTTAGATGTGTTTAATATTTTAAAAATTGCTCTCCGTGTCAGACTTAAGTTAAATTTGTTGAATGTTTGGTGATAGGATCTAAACTTTATTTTAAGGAGTAAAACTTGTAATATGTTGTTTGAAAGAAATAGTTGGGATTGACAATATACTTGGAAGGTGTTTCATTTAACCCAACTAAATGAACTAAGTTATTATTAACTAAATTTATATGTTATGTGTTATATGTAAATTATAGTGAGTAACTCTATGAAATTTTCTTTCATTATTGAGTGAAAAATGTGATATGTGTTTAATTGATTTATAGTGTCATGTTAGCCTATCATGTTAAGTTAATTAGTTTTAACATATTGTGCTTAAATGAGTAGTGAATGCCTTAAAATACTTACAGACTAAGTTTGAATCTTGAGGGTAGTTAGCTAGATATTCGTTCACGTATCGTTAACTACAAATTTCGAGGACGAAATTCGTTTAACGAGGGGAGAATTGTAACACCCCAATTTTTATAATAAACTATTTTGTTAATAAAATAGGACTTTAAATAATTAATTTGGTGTAAAAAGTATCTTAGAATATATGTCGATTAATTTTATGATTATTTTTCTTTATATGTGTGCTAATCTTGTACATATTTGACCAAATAAGTTATATGAATAATAAATGTTATATTTTATTATTTTATATATTTTTCTAAAAATAATAGTATATTAGTGTAAATATCTTAAAGAATAAGATTTACGCGATTTTATCTGTATATGTGAGTTGGTAATTAATGTGATATTTTCTTTTGTGTTTGACTAATATTAAATGTAACTTAATTATATTTAATTATGTCTGAATATATCTTATTTTAATTATTTATTTTATAAATAATTATCTTGAGATAGTAGTACTATTGTGTTTGATTTCCTTTATTTTTATATACTTGTTATGACATTGGGATTTTATATATATTTATTATAATTTAGTAATTAATATAAAGTGTTGATGTTATATTTATTTATTTTATAATTTTGACTATTTTCCAATGATTATAATATTTTAATTTGAGTATTTAGAAAAATAAGTATTATTATAGTGATTATTTGGAATATGAAAGTTTTGATTATTAACTTATTTTAAAGATTAATTACTTTAATTATTTTATTTTATAAAATATTAGTTTTGAAATTATTAGTAATATTTTAGTAATTGAATTGTGTTTTAAAAAAATAGTTTTATTAATTGTTTGTTTTATTTAAAAATAAATAAATAAACAAAATAAAGAAGTAAAATGTGTTTTATGAGTTTGGCCCACATGCAATACTAATACCTAATTAAAAAAAAAAAAACAGACAGCCCAAATCGCAATAAACCCTTTTGCTGTCAAATTCACTCCCATCAATTCCTTGCCGTTTCAATTGATCCCAACCTATATCCCACACAAAATCGACCACTGAATCCATTTTTGGCATCAGTTTTACCAATCGTTGCTCCATTTCTTCAGAAACAACTTCGTTTCTTTCCTTGAGCGAGCTGTTTTTGCCCGATTCCGATCACACGTTTGTCGTCTCAAAAAAATGGCATCGTTTTTTAATTCCTCTCGTCGAAACCTTCAAGAAGCGCTACTCATTTGTATTTTTCGGTGAAGTTGACGTCGAACCCATCCGGCGCTCCGACCAGTTGGTGAGACCCTTTCTGCAGTTTTTTCTTGTCGTTTTGACTTCATTTTTGCTCCAAAAATTATTATTAATTTTTTTACATTGATTTTTATGCTCCGTATAATTTATCAGTCACGTCTCAGCGTTTTTGTGAACTCGGCATTTATTCGGATTCGCTCGCAGTACGTTGTCGATATACAATTGTTGTTGAAAACTTCCATTGATTTCTGTAATTGAGAAAGCGTCTAAATAAGGTAACGGGTGAGAGAGCGTTTGAATTCATGAGTATAATATATTGTGAGATGAACAGGAAAACCGTATTTCCCAACGATTCATCCGGGGCTCGCTACTTATGGCAGTAGCCCTTTGAGGGATAAATTAATTAATGTGCAAATATGAAAATTGTGAGATTAAAATATTGAATAGAAATATTTGTAAGGTGTTGATTGATTTAATTTCTTTAAATGTGTGGTATTTGATGTTATTGTGATATTGAGTGTCAAATTAATTTTATGTATATGTTTGATTAGATGAGTTTATGTGACCTGGTAATAAAATATGGATATGTTGTGATAATTTTATGTGATGATGATGATGTATGAATAATAATTGTGATTTTATAAATTTGTGATAAGTTTATGTGATGAGGTACGATTGATGATAGTGATGCTCTAAATTTGTGATGAGTTATGTAATGATGATGATGTGTGATTTATAATAGTGATGTTATGAATTTGTGATGAAAATATTGAAGTAACCCCTGATGAAATAATTGTGATTCCAATTTGTGTGTGAGATAACGGTCTTAATGGAGTATCATAGGTCAACGAGGGGAGAAAATAAATATTGAGAATTATTGAAGTGGATATTATTTTGTCATCATATAGGTAGGGCCTGACAAACCTAGTGATTCCGGGGAAGTACAACTGAATTGAGCCTGATCGTGGCAGTGTACTGTTGAGCCTTAAGGCAAGATTGTTTGACCTTGGAGGTATTCAGGTGGGGAATTCCTAGGTGACTTGGAGGTACACTAGTAGAATTTTATTTTTTTAAGTCGGTTAAAATGTACATTTTAAGTCGGTTCTGTGTCCGAGTTAATAGCAAACGACTTAAAAAATATGTTGTTTTTTAACTCGTTTCATGAACCGACTTAACTGAGCTTCGTCCTGTTAAGTCGATTCAGCTTAACCGACTTAAACATCATAAATTCAGTTCAACAAATCATCTTTTTAAGTCGGATCTTTTGATCAACTGCCTTAATATATAGGGTTAAAATAATTATTTTTTTAATAAATTTTTTATTTTGTTTTTATGCTCCTGATCCATACATATATACAATATTTCGTATTAAATTTCAAATCAGAGTTTTGTACTTGCAAACATAATTTTATATAACTATCTAATAGCTAAAATATATAATACCAAATGTTTATACAAAATATAGAGTACAAAGAAGATGTCTCCCATTTCTAACTAATCTTGACAAGACGAAAAAAACGTAGATGTCCATTAATAAAATTACAAAATCACAATGTAGCAATATTCAAAATATTAGCATTATCATTTTCTTCAATTAATTGCAAATAAAATCAACACAACGTTTTTGAACTTCTTTAATTTGATCCGAATGAAATGATCTCTAGTCATCAAATATCTGGGGGAAAAAAAACACGATCAATATCAGCTGAATCCTAATTTTTTATTATACGAATATTAAAAAATACAATCAATAACAACTTATAATTTTTTTATCATACAAATATAAAAATACACAATCAATAACAACTTGTAAAAAATTACGTACTTGCATATATGAATCAATGCTCTTACAATGTTCCACATATGTAACATGACATAGTAGTCACACTCATACATTTACTATGTTTAATAAATCATCATGCCATATACATTTGGATAACTTTGGCAAATCCCATAACAAATAAGATGATTTTTCATTTCTTCAAGATGTAATGGACAATAAAAATTGTAAAAATTGTAAAAATCATCATGACATAGGAAGTTTTTTTTTAAAGCAAATTGTAAAAATTTCTCCACACCTATAGATTTCACTCAAACGATTAGCAATCATCCAACTACGATCTATAACTACTTTCATTAAAAATAAATAACGGTAAATATTAAGATAAAATAAAACTAAAATAATTTTATTGTCCTACAATGTCGTAATCATATTAACTAAGAGTAATATAATAAAAGTATACTATTGTTTTCTTCTTTATTGTTATTATGTTGATTATTGTTTAGCTCCCCATTATATAAAATGGAACATGTAAAATATGTGATCTAACTTTACAACCAAAAAAAATGAGTTTTGCATGTAATTTTTTTTTTTTTTTACTTTTTTCCCCTACTATATAGGTTTCCCTCAAATAAGATGTTATTACATGAAAATGAACTTATATATACACTAATCATTCTAGCAAATGTCAAAATTATTGTTATATATCAACAAATTATAATAGTAGAAAATTATTAAAAAAATTACTGACATTGATATCTCTACACAAATAAAGTTTAGTATTCAATGAACAAGAATCAAACCTGAAATGGTGGCAATAAGACAAGCTGCGATTTTCGTGAAGTCAAAAGGGAAATAGGAAGTGCATTTGAGGGAAGCCAGGAAGTGAACTTGCAACTTGAAAGTGTTCACGAGATTAGAGAATAGGGAAGGTGTCACGAGATTAGAGAATAGGGAAGGTGTCACGAGGTTAGAGAATAGGGAAGGTGTCACGAGGTTAGAGAATAGGGAAGGTGTCACGAGGTTAGATAACTGGGAAGCTTTAAAGTGCATTGGATAAAACGCACGCGTGCACGGGATTTTTTATATTTTTTAAATCTTCCTCAAGTCGGTTATCAATATAGCCGCGTTAAACAAGTTTTAATCCGTCTCATTTTATTAAGTCGTTTAACCAAGTAACCGAGTTAAACAGAGGGAGAGATATATTAATTTTTTATTTTTACCGTCTCTCTTAACTCGGTTACTAATATAAGCGTGTTAAACGTGCTTCATCTATTTACAAAATTGTCACCGCCTTATTTTATTAACTTGGTTGCTAATATAACCGTATTAAACGCGTTTCATCTATTTACAAAATTGCCACCGCCTTATTTTATTAACTCGTTTATGTAGGCAACTGACTTAAACATACATCTGTTTCATTTGTTAAGTCTGGTGGCACGTAAACGACTTAATTCGCTGTATTAAAAACTCAATTTTCTACTAGTGGTAGCACTCCAAATGTCGGGAGGTACCATGCAACACAAGATTACCTCGACTGTTGCGTATATGTGTCTCGGGTTGAGTTGAGGGGATCTATGAGGACAGGGCCAATTTGAATTGTCCGTCCACCGAGATGGTGGCATAGTATCAAACCTCATAACCAAGTACTTCAGAGTTAGAATGGTACCACATTGTGAAGTAGAGTCTAAGGTCATGCATAGCATTGCATTTTCCTGTGATTGTTTTGTTGTGATTAATATGTGTCGTGTGCGATAATAATTCTTCTTAGATGATTTGATGTTATAGTGAAATGTATTGATTTTCCTTGAGTGGTTTTGACTTTATAATGTTATGTTTTTCCTTGAAGAAGGTTTGTCTAATGATACGGTTTATTTATTATTAATTGCATGTTCTCCTTACTTATATTATACTATTAACATGATTTCCAAACTCACCTCCTTCGTTATTTGTGTTTGACAGGTTTGGTCCTGCGTTTGCGAAATCGCAGTTATTACAGGTTAATGAGTCTTGAAGTTCAAATTTGGGAGAAGCCCCGCTCTAATTGGTGATACCGGAAATGAGAGTCATAAGTTGTATTTTTATTTGTTTAATTAGAAACAACTTTTTGTATGAAACCTTATAACTAGTAAATTTTTGAAATTAAATTAAGAAATTCTAGTTAAATCAAAGTTTATGGAGATCGCTATATTTTATAGGAGGAAAAAGTTTAAAGTGTTCATTTTGAATTTTGATGAATGTGATATCTCAAATTAATTATAAAAGTTTTTATTCCCTTGAAAACATATGTCATTTTTTCGTTGCGAATTAAAGTTAAAAATTTTATTAAAAATTATTATATATTATTTTGGGTTTAGGGTGTCACATCATTCACAATATGTTATATTATCATTTTTTTAGTTCAAATATATGAATGATGAATAAAGACTCTGAGATTTTAAAATAAGAAAATCAATTAAATAAATTCTGAAAATAGAATAACTAAAAATGGCGTTAATCCTAAAGTTTATGTTAAATTGCTTTTGAATATATAAATAAATCACATTAAAATATAAAATATTGTAATGTGTGTGTACCCGTTAACGAAACAAGTTTGAATGAAAGGGCCAAATAAACAAATTATAGATGATCTTTCAGAAAAGCAAAAGAATGGTGAAAATTATTTTATTACAACCGTTTTGTTCTACCATGGATTCTTTAAGGTTTACAAAGATGTGCAATTTATTTTTCTTCTATTAACTACTTTTTAGCTAAAGAAAATTACTTTTCAAGACATATATAAAGACATATTAAAGCTAATACTAATATATATTAAAATCAAACTGAAAGAGGGAATAGAACGGTTGAACAATGAATCAATTTTAAGTCTAACTCGGAAATTATATAATTTAGTTATAATATGCATAATAAAATTAAAAATTTAGTAAACATTAAACTATTGGATAAACCATATTGAAGATACAAAATAAATGATAAACTTTTAAGAGTGACGAAAATAGTAACTTATTATTAGTTTCTTTTAATTAAGTTGTTTAATAGTAACTTTTCATTAATATCTTTTATTTTATGCTGTCAAAAATCTAAGGTGGGAAATGGTGGTCCATTTTCATCAATGCCCTTTTAAAGTGTAGTCACTACACACTTTATACATGAAAGTTTTATGTACTCAAATTAATTTCATATTATATTAAATAAGAGACAGATTGGTGTATATATATATATATATGAATGTCTCAGAATGTGGCTGAACCGAATTGCAACTATATGGTTTCTATAAAGACAAGTTGCCTTTCTCCACTTCGTACAAATGACAAAATCATTATTTTATTTGGAGACTTTGAACACTTTCGCCCGGTAATTTCCTCTACTACGAATAATTAGCCATATAATATAACTAACGATACATGCTTCTCAATTACTCTTCAAAATTTTGATTAATATCTCAGATTATTCTTCCCATGCATCACACACATATATGATTTAATTTAATTAATAAAATATAAATAATTGGTATATTTTGATGTTTCTAAATCATGAGATTGTATAACACATTATTTAAAATATATCACATCAACATTATTTTAGTTCAAATATATGAATAAAGGACACAAAGTGTCAAATTTTAAAATAAAAAGATCAATTTAAATTTATAAAAATAAAATAACTAAAACTGCAATTAATTTTAAAGTTTATAATAAATTGCTTTTGAATATATAAATAAATCACATTAAAATATAAAATATTTGTAATGTATGTTGCTTTTGCTTTCAGAAAAACAAAAGAATAGTGAATTATTACATTACACACCATTTAATTTGTTCTTCCAAAATGGATCAATTAAGATATACAATGATTTACGATTTGTTTTTCCTACTTTTTACCTAAAGAAAATTACTTTTCATGACATATAATACTAATAAATATTAAAATCAAACCGAAAAAAGGAATTGAACGGTTGAGCAATGAATCCATTTTAAGTCTAGCTCGGAAATTATATAATTTAGTTATAATATGCATAATAAAATTAAAAATTTTGTAGATTAAACTATTGGATAAACCATCTTAAACAAACAAAATAAAATTGAACAAATTTATTGGGTTGTATTCTATTTATATGGAAATTCAAAGGTTAAAGTTATTCATCGTAAACAAATACTTAGGTGTTCCTCCTTCTCTTTGATGCAAAGAAAAAAGGTTAACAAAATCATGAAAACTCTTACCTTAATCCTCATATTCTCCATAATTGTTGTTTTCTCGCATGCAACACCAACATTGCTAACTCGATTTAAACCTCAAATAAACCAAGCTTTTGCACTTGACGATGCTCAACCACAAGTAATTAAATTTTATATATACTCTCTATTTTATTTTAATATATTTTTTGAAATATTAACTCAAACACAAAATACCCATTTAATTCACTCGGCCTCAACTTAGTTGTTAGTTTAGTTAGCGGGAGAGTAACATCTATTCAAAGTATTTGGCGAAACTTCTAAAAATAACTTATGGCATTTTCGTAAGTTGATTTTATTTTATTTTATTTTTATAAACTCTCAACAATAGATTATAAAAATAACTTATACTAAATAGTTTATTTAAAAACAGTTTTATTTAACTTTATCTTTTGTTACATAAATTGCTTATATATTAACACTTAAATGATTTCATGTTTGATTGCATATTAAATAAGAAACTATGTATATTATATCCATGTTGCATATACTGGGTTATCATAAAGACAAGCTGCAATTCTCTATCTCATACAAATAACCGAATCAATATTTCTTTTGGAGACAAACACGGAATGGTAACTATCCATTTAATATACCTAACTATATATACATTTTTCTGAATTGCTCTTTAAAATGAAATTAAATTTAATCGCAGATTTTATCTCCGAAAACGATTCGTCCTCCGTACCAGCCGTGCAAGAAAAAAATGCAGAAGTTTCGAGGACCTTGTATCGACAAAATCTGCAGATTGTATATTAAAGTTAGTGGGACAGTAACAGATGGTTGGATGGCAGAGTATGTCTTTATTGATGACGATAGGAACCTTCCTACCATGTTTGAGGATATTTCTTTTCCTGCTAATGCTACTTCCTATGGTTACAACCAATGCGAATAAACTTTAATTAGTGTTAATTACATTCCTAAAATACTATTGTTATTATTATTATTAGAACTCTTTCTTTGTTCTTTTCTAACAAAGATAAGCTTATTGTATGGAGGCTACTCTCTAAATAAGGTTTCTTCTATTAAGTGTTTTATGTTTTACATAATAACTAAGAAATAGTCGATGTCTACATGTTTTTTCTTCTCTTCAATATTTGTGTATTGCATTAAGGTTGTCACAAAATAAAATTGCTGTCTTTATATTACTAGTTTCATTTATCAAGTCATTGTATTTTATGTACTTTTATGCTTTAAATTATGTATACTTATGTTTATGTTTTTAAGTTTTCGATCAAAGTGTTTGCTTAAATTTTATTTTTCTATAATTTTATTTTAGTAAAGATATTATCAAAATTTACACCGATAATTGAGTTAGTTTATCACTAACTCATCCACGTCAACATTCATATATTGTATATTAAAGATTAACTAAATTAATATTATCGGTTGGAGAAGTCATATCATTCAACAATTGATCAATTAATTTGATAGTACTAAAATATATCAATTTTACAAATGTACCGTAGAAGTCTCATAAAATAAAGTTACATTAGTATTGTCGTTATCTAAACAAATGTACCAGTTTTGGATTGCGATTATTTAGACCTCATATTTTAGTATTGTCGTTATCTAAACCTTTATTATTTAAATTTATTTTTATATAAATATAAAATAACTATATAACTATGTTAATTATATATTAATATAATAATAATGATGACGTTCATAAATTGAATTCGCCATATAATAGCTACTAATATCTATTAATAGCCTAAGTAATAAATTGAATTTGCCATAAACTGAATTAATTGATCTAAATTAATTCTGAATTTTGTAACCTAATAATAGCCTAATAATAACCTTATCCTTATTATTATCTTCTTATGCTAGCAAATACACGGCCTGCGCTCTATGAGAGCTATTATGCAATTTGGCTTGTACACACCATAACCGAGTTATTCTATATTTTTTTTTTTTATCATCTCTTCATTTTGATTCTTTCTTATATATATCGGAAATCATATTGTAGTCGATAGTTGACCTCCCCTTTCCGTGACCTTTCCTGACCTCTTATCACCGGAACCAAATTTAAGTGTCTCTATCTCCTTTTCCTTTTTCAGTTCTTTCTCAAAGAGCCACCACGGGACACAAAATCTTGGCTACTCACACTTAATCAACCGGGGGATACGATTATGGCCTCAACTTTACCAATCGTGGTGCCGTTTTTCCCGAAAACGGCCACTTTCTCCCTTGGAGCAAACTGTTTGGATATTTTCCAGCCACCATAGTCATAGGTTGGGGAAAACATAAATCGATTTTGAATTCCTCTTGTTGTTATCTTCGGAAAACACTACTCATTCACGTAATTTGACCAAATTGACGTCGAAACCTATTGATGCTCCGACACATCGGGGTGTCTTTTCGATTATGAAATTTACATCTTTTGACTCACTGAATTTAATAAGTTAAAATTTATATATATATATATACCTAATTACAAATTGTGTCTGTAAAATTTTGTCTTAATATTTGTTTTTGATTTTTCAAATTTTGTTTTATCTCAAAAGTTTTAGTTTGATTAATAAAAGAAATTCACCTTGTTTAACTAATATAGTTGTTCTATATGTTTACATCTCTAGTTTGAATAAATAGATATGATTGTATACTATTTATTAAAAATTAAATTCAGTTAAAAACAAAGTAAAAATGTTTTCTGATTAAATTCAAAATTCAGTTTTATATTTATAAATAAACTATGCTTCAGTTTTATAACCAATGGTTTTATTTGTGTGATAAGGTTAATTCTATTTTAATCATAATACACTTATTTATGTTTAATTTATACTATCCTAATTATTTAATATTTTAGTACTCTAATTTTAAATATGAAAACATAAAATTGTGTTTTAAAGTTCTAACTCTATTTAGGCTATATCGTTACTAATTTTTTTTTAAACTAAAACGTTATAATTATTATTGATTTTATAAAATTTGATTTATATAGGTGTATATAATATATATATATATATATATATATATATATATTAAAGTTATATATCACAAATAGTTAATAATTGATTTATATGGTTCTGTCATTGTAAATTTATTTAGCTTTTATTGGTTATTGGTTGTCGCGTGGACAAAGAAGAAGATGTGAACCTGCTAAGCTGTTTGGATTCGTTGTGGCCATAGAGATTATTATGTCTAGTGAAAGCTTCAATTGAAGTAAGGGGTGAGAGGTGGTTCAATTTTATGAGTATAAAATAATGTGGGATGAATGGGAATACCGTAATTCCCAGATATTCATTCGGGGTTTACTACGTACGGTCGAGCTCTATTGAGTAATAATAATTAATTAATATATGAATGGTAATAGCGAGGACTAAAATATAATTTAGCAACCTATAGAATTGTTGTGAATTTATTTATATCAAGATTGCATGTTGTTTGATTTTATGAAACTGTATGTTGATTGTTACTATATGAATGATATGTATTGGAGTGTTCTTGCTACTTGATTGAAATTGTGATATTACTTGAATGTGCCATCTGTTTGGTTTTTATATTTTGATTGATAAGACTGGATTGTGCATTGTGAGTAGTGTAAACCAAATATTGAGATTTTATTGTGATTGACTGATATACGTATATAATGATGAATATTGTGAAGTCAACTGAAATTTATTGAGTTGTGATGATCGAGTAAGTTTGAGTTATGTGTTGTAGATTTTGGAGTTAGGATTATTTTGTCATCATATATGGAGGGTCTGACAAACCTAGTGATTCGGGGAAGTACAACTGAATGAGCCTGATCGTAGAGGACTACAGTCGAACTGTAAGGTAAGACTGATAGACCTTGGGAGTACATCTAGTGGAGAATTCGTAAGTGGATTAGTGGCTTATTCCCTAAGGTCGGGAGCTACCGTGCAACACAAGAGTACCCCGACCGTCGCGTATATGTGTCTCGGGTTGAGTTGAGGGGATCTATGAGGACTTGGTCATTCGTGAATTGTCCGTCCACTCTTGTAGTGGCATAGTATCAGTTCTCCTAACCAACTACTTCAGAGTAGAATGGTACCAAATGATGAAGTATAGAGTATAGGACATGCATAGCATTTATCCTTGTAACTGTTTTATTGTGATTGAATTAGATTAACCTCTGATATTATGTTCTTGAATGTTCTCTTTATTTGTGTTGTTTTGACTACTCGTGTGTTCTCCTCGTTTATTTTAATATTGTTACATAATTTCGAAACTCACCCCTCGTTATTTTTGCTTGGCGTTTGCGATGGACGCAGACAAGCTGGAAGCTGCAAGGATGACTAATACTCTCAGAGTGTCGGAAGTCATCTTATCTTGAAGACTTCTAATATATGTCTTTTGATAACGTCCTTTAATTTTGGGAATTCCCGCTCTGATTGTGACATCGGGTTGGGACTATATTGACATTTATCATTAAACTTATTTACGTAGATTTCAAAGGAATTTTATTGTCTAATATTATGACTTCGAAAAGTTAAATCTAATGGATATTTTTGAATTAACGTGGCGTGCTAAGTGATTACGTGATACTCTTTACCTTGTCAAAAAGTTCGAAAGTTGACTTATTTATTTTTTTTCTCTAGAAGGATTTCATTACCCAGTATCAAAATTCAAAAAAAAAAAAATATTAATTTGGAGTTTAGAGTGTCACAACCTACATGGTTTAAATTGAAAAACAAAACTTATAGAGACAAAAATCAGAAAGACACGAACTTACAAGACGAATCAAATATTATTCTACCCATTCATCAGGTAAACGATTTAGTTTAATTAATAACAAATGAATAATTAATATATTTCGATGCTTCTACATCATGAGATTGTATAACACATCATTTAAAATATGTCATATTATCATTTTTTTTAGTTCAAATATATGGATGATGGATAAAGACTGTCAGATTTTAAAATAAGAGAGTCAATTATATGAATTCTGAAAATAGAATAACTAAAACTACCGTTAATCCTAAAATTTATGTTAAATTGCTTTTGAATATATAAATAAATCACATTAAAATATAAAATATTGTAATGTGTGTGTACCCATTAACGAAACAAGTTTGAATGAAATGGCCAAATCAACAAATAATAGATGATCTTTGAGAAAAGCAAAAGAATAGAGAATTATTATATTACAATCAATTTAGTTCTACCATGGATCCATTAAGGTTTACAAAGATGTACAATTTGTTTTTCTTCTATTAACTACTTTTTACCTAAAGAAAATTACTAATCAAGATATATATAAAGACATATATTAATGCTAATACTAATAAATATTAAAATCAAACTGAAAAAAGAAATTGAACGGTTGAGCAATGAATCCATTTTAAGTCTAACTCGAAAATTTATTAATTTAGTTATAGAATGAATAATAAAATTAAAAATTTAGTAGATTAAACTATTGGATAAACCATCTTAAACAAACAAAATAAAATTGAACAAATTTATTGGGTTGTATTCTATTTATATGGAAATTCAAAGGTTAAAGTTATTCATCGTAAACAAATATTTAGGTGTTCCTCCTTCTCTTTGATGCAAGGAATAAAAGTTAACAAAATCATGAAAACTCTTACCTTTATCCTCACGTTCTCCATAATTATTGTTTTCTCGCATGCAACACCAACATTGCTAACTCGATTTAAACCTCAAATAAATCAATCTTCTGCACTTGACGATGCTCAACCACAAGTAATTAAATTTTATATATACTCTCTATTTTATTTTAATATATTTTTTAAAATATTAACCCAAACATAAAAATACCCATTTAGTTAGTGGGAGAGTAACATCTATTTAGAATATTTGACGGAACTTCTAAAAATAATTTACGGCATTTTCGTAAGTTTATTTTATTTTATTTTATTTTATTTTATTTTATTTTTATAAACTCTCAAGAATAGGTTATAAAAATAACTTATACTAAATAGTTTATTTAAAAACAGTTTTACTTAACTTTATCTTTTGTTACATAAATTGCTTATATATAAACACTTATGTTTGATTGCATAATAAATAAGAGGCTATGTATATATATGCATGTTTCAGAATTGGGGTTGGGGTCTATTTTGCAAATACAGGGTTACCATAAAGACAAGCTGCAATTCTCTATCTCATACAAATGACCAAATCACTATTTCTTTTGGAGACAAACGCGAAATGGTAATTAACCATATAATATTCCTAACTATATATACATGTTTCTGAATTGCTCTTTAAAATGAAATTAAATTTAATCGCAGATGTTATCTCCGAAAATGGATGGTCGAGCGTTCGAGCAGTGCAAGACAAATATAATGGTGTTTGAAGGAAATTGTGTCGACAAAATCTGCAGATTATATATTAAAGTTAGTAGGAAAGTAACAGGTGGTTGGATGGCAGAGTATGTCACCATTGATGACTATACGAACCCTCCTGACACATTTGACTTCAGTCGTATTTCTTTTCCTGCTGATGGTACTTCCTATGGTTACAACCGTTGCAAATAAAGTTTAATTAGTGTTAATTACATTCCTAAAATACTATTATTATTATTATTACAACTCTTTCTTTGTTCTTTTCTAACAAAGATAAGCTTATTGTATGGAGGCTACTCTCTAAATAAGGTTTCTTCTATTAAGTGTTTTATGTTTTACATAATAACTAAGAAATAGTCGATGTCTACATGTTTTGTCTTCTCTTCAAAAATTGTGTATTGCATTAAGGTTGTCACAAAATAAAATTGCTGTCTTTATATTACTAGTTTCATTTATCAAGTCATTGTATTTTATGTACCTTTATGCTTTAAATTTCTACCATTTTTCAAACTTGCATTTTAGTTTTTATTCTTTAACCTTCACGCATTTATAATTATGTATACTTATGTTTATGTTTTTAAGTTTTCGATCAAAGTGTTTGATTAAATTTTATTTTTCTGTAATTTTATTTTAGTAAAGATATTATCAAAATTGACACTGATAATTGAGTTAGTTTATCACTAACTCATCCACATCAACATTCATATATTGTATATTAAAGATTAACTAAATCAATATTATCGGTTGGCAAAGTCATATCACTCAACTATTGATCAATTAATTTGATAGTACTAAAATATATCAATTTTACAAATGTACCGTAGAAGCGCCATAAAATAAAGTTACATTAGTCTCATACACGATTAATGCGCACACATTTAAATTGATTAGAACTAGAAAATATTTAATATAACAAACTTTGGTGAAACATTAATAAATTATTGAGTAAACAGTCATTTTTAGTTCTTTAATAGTTTAGATGTAGTCACTTTAATCCATAAATTTTCAAAATAGCAAATTAGTCATCTAAATTAAAGAATATGAAAACTCTTGATGAAAAATGAATATCAAAATCAATAAAAGTTATACATTCTAATTTAAATAGTCTTTTAGTACATCAAAGCAATCATAAAAGTATTAAAATTGTAGTCTAACATTTGAAAAATGACTAAATTGATTGATATTTTTTAATTTAAGAACTAAATTACTATTTTTCAAATGGACCTATCTAATGCTTGTTACCATACCTTCAATGGGCATAACCCTTGGTATATGGCCATTAAAGTAAACTACAACTACATCTACATCTTCCCTTCAAGTTCGTGTCTTTCTGATTTTTATCTATATAAATTTGTTTTTAATTTAAACCATGTTAGTTCAATTTAATTTTAAAATCATCCCTATTGCTAGTTGCTGTTAAAAAAAAGTTTGTGCGACAAACAGATAAGTGATGTAGCCGTTTCATGGATGATTATTAATGATTAAATAATTAATAATAGAATGTAATAAATTAAATTATTAAAAAATACAATTAAGTAATCGAATTGATTAAAAACTAAATGAAATTAAGTTGAAAATATTATATTTTAGTCCTTCCATCTAAAATCAGAAACTAGATTTAGGGATTAGGAAATGTAAACTAGATTTAGGGATTTAGTAAATGTAAACTATAATTACAAAGAATAAACATAAAAATCACATATTTAAGAAAAATTATTCACATCCCAAAGAGGTTATCTCTAAATCGTCATTTAGGATTTTCATATGTGTTAGAGATGTATATATGCATTGCTTTCTTACACCCACACTCATGCAATTGAAATGAGTTGCATTTGTTGCAGACGAAAATGACTTCATGATTGAACAAAGAAGAAGCATAGCTGGGATTTTAGGTTGCACGACAGAGAAGAAGGAAAAAAGGGATTTCAAATTTTAGGTTATTTAAACTTAGAAATTTATGATTTAATCCTCATAAATATACCTATTTGTCAAATATTTAACATATCATCAACTATTGTCGTGTCAAACCCTTTTTCTCTCAAATTCACTCCCACCAATTCCTTGCCGTTTTAATTGATCCCAACCTCTATCCCACACAAAATCGTCCACTGAATCCATTTTTTGCATCAATTTTATCAATCGTTGCTCCGTTTCTTTCCAGGCGTGAGCTTTTTTTGCCCGATTCCGATCACCACGTTTGTCATCTCAAAAAACTGGCATCTTTTTTGAATTCCTCTCGTCGAAACCTTTAAGAAGCACTACTCATTTGTATTTTTCGGTGAAGTTGACATCGAACCCTTCCGGCACTTCGACGAGTTGGTCTCCTTTCTGCAGTTTTTTCTCGTCGTTTTGACTTCAATTTTGCTCCAAAAATTATTGTTCATTTTTTTACATTGATTTTTATGCTCCGCATAATTTATCTGTCACGTCTTAGCATTTTTGTGAACTCGCAGTTTATTCAGATTCGCTCGCTGTAAGTTGTCGATATACAGTTGCTGTTGAAAACTTCCAATGATTTCTGTGTTTGAGAAAGCGCCTAAATAAGGTAAGGGGTGAGAGAGCGTTTGAATTGATGAGTATAATATATTGTGAGATGAACGGGAAAACTGTATTTTCCAACGATTCATCCGGGGCTCGCTACGTATGGCAATAGCCCTTTGAGGGATAAATTAATTAATGTGCAAACATGGAAATTGTGAGATTAAAATATAGAATAGAAATATTTGTAAGGTGTTGATTGATTTAATTTCTTTAAATGTGTGGTATTTGATGTTATTGTGATATTGAGTGTAGAATTAATTTTATGTATATGTTTGATTAGATGAGTTTATGTGATCTAATAATAAAAGATGGATGTGTTGTGATAGTTTTATGTGATGATGACGATGTATGAATAATTATTGTGATTTTATAAATTTGTGATAAGTTTATGTGATGAGGTACGATTGATGATAGTGATGCTCTAAATTTGCGATGAGTTATGTAATGATGATGATATGTGATTTATAATAGTGATGTTATGAATTTGTGATGATAATATTGAAGTAACCCCTGATGAAATAATTGTGATTCCAATTTGTGTTTGAGATAACGGTCTTAATGGAGTATCATAGGTCAACGAGGGGAGAAAATAAATATTGAGAATTTGTGAAGTGGAGATTATTTTGTCATCATATAGGTAGGGCCTGACAAGCCTAGTGATTCCGGGGAAGTACAACTGAATTGAGCCTGATCGTGGCAGTGTACTATTGAGCCTTAAGGCAAGATTGTTAGACCTTGGAGGTATTCAGGTGGGGAATTCCTAGGTGACTTGGAGGTAGCACTCCAAATGTCGGGAGCTACCATGCAACACACATTTACCTCAACTGTCGCATATATGTGTCTCGGGTTGAGTTGAGTGGATCTATGAGGACAGGGCCAATTTGAATTTTCCGTCCACCTGGATGGTGGCATAGTATCAAGGCTCCTAACCAAGTTCTTCAGAGTTAGAATGGTACCACATTGTGAAGTAGAGTCTAAGATCATGCATAGCATGCATTTTCTTGTGATTGTTTTGTTGTGATTATTATGTGTCGTGTGCGATAATAATTCTTCTTAGATGATTTGATGTTATAGTGAAATGTATTGATTTTCCTTGAGTGATTTTGACTTTATAATGTTATGTTTTTCCATGAAGAAGGTTTGTCTAATGATATGGTTTATTTATGATTAATTGCGTGTTCTCCTTAGTTATATTATACTATTAACATGATTTCAAAACTCACCTCCTTCGTTATTTGTGTTTGACAGGCTTGGCCCTGCGTTTGAAAAATCGCAGTTATTACAGGTTAATGAGTCTTGAAGTTCAAGTTTGGGAGAAGCCCCGCTCTGATTGGTGATACCGGAAATCAGAGTGATAAGTTGTATTTTTATTTGTTTAATTAGAAACAACTTTTTGTATGAAACCTTATAACTAGTAATTTTTGGAATTAAATTAAGAAATTCTATAAGAGGAAAAAGTTATAACTAGTAAGTTTATGGAGATCGCACTATTTTATATGAGGAAAAAGTTTAAAGTGTTCATTTCGAATTTTGAGGAATGTGATATCTCAAATTAATTATAAAAGTTTTTATTCTCTTTAAAACATATTTGCTTTATCCGTTACGAATTAAAGTTAAAAATTCTATTATAAATTATTATATATTATTATGGGTTTAGGGTATCACATCATTCAAAATATGTTATATTATCATTTTTTTTAGTTCAAATATATGGATGATGAATAAAGACTGTGAGATTTTAAAATAAGAGAGTCAATTATATAAATTCTGAAAATAGAATAACTAAAACTGGCGTTAATCCTAAAGTTTATATTAAATTGCTATTGAATATATAAATAAATCACATTCAAAATATAAAATATTGTAATGTGTGTGTAACAAGTTTGAATGAAAAGGCCAAATCAACAAATTATAGATGATCTTTCAGAAAAGCAAAAGCATGGTGAATTATTATATTACAACCGTTTTGTTCTACCATGGATCCATTAAGGTTTACAAAGATGTGCAATTTGTTTTTCTTCTATTAACTAATTTTTAGCTAAAGAAAATTACTTTTCATGACATATATAAAGACATATTAAAGCTAATACTAATAAATATTAAAATCAAACTGAAAAAAGGAATTGAACGGTTGAGCAATGAATCCATTTTAAGTCTAACTCGGAAATTATATAATTTAGTTATAATATGCATAATAAAATTAAAAATTTAGTAGATTAAACTACTGGATAAACCATCTTAAACAAACAAAATAAAATTGAACAAATTTATTGGGTTGTATTCTATTTATATGGAAATTCAAAGGTTAAAGTTATTCATCGTAAACAAATACTTAGGTGTTCCTCCTTCTTTTTGATGCAAAGAAAAAAGGTTACAAAATCATGAAAACTATTACCTTAATCCTCACGTTCTCCATAATTGTTGTTTTCTCGCATGCAACACCAACATTGCTAACTCGATTTAAACCTCAAATAAACCAATCTTCTGCACTTGACGATGTTCAACCACAAGTAATTAAATTTTATATATACTTTCTATTTTATTTTAATATATTTTTTGAAATATTAACCCAAACACAAAAAAACCCATTTAATTCACTCGGCCTCAACTTTGGAGTAGTTGTTAGTTTAGTTAGTGGGACAGTAACATCTATTCAAAGTATTTGGCGGAACTTCTATAAATAATTTATGGTATTTTTGTAAGTTGATTTTATTTTATTTTATTTTTATAAACTGATCTCAAGAATAGGTTATAAAAATAACTTATACTAAATAGTTTATTTAAAAACAATTTTACTTAACTTTATCTTTTGTTACATAAATTGCTTATATATAAACACTTAAATGATTTCATTTTTGATTGCATATTAAATAAGAGGCTATGTATATATGCATGTTTCAGAATTTGGATCAACGTTGCAAATACAGGGCTACCATAAAGACAAGCTGCCTTTCTCTATCTCATACAACTGACAAAATCACTATTTCTTTTGGAGACAAACACGAACTGGTAATTAACCATATAATATACGTAACTATATATACATGTTTCTGAATTGCTCTTTAAATTGAAATTAAATTTAATCGCAGGTTTTTTCTCCGAAAATGAATGGTCCTGATAGTGATCCTACAGAGTTCGAGCAGTGCAAGAAAACTATTGTGGAATTTGAAGGACCTTGTGTCGACAAAATCTGCAGATTGTATATAGTTCTGACTGCTTTAGTTAGGGCGGGAGCAACAGATGGTTGGAGGGCAGAGTATGTCACCATTGATGACTATAAGAACCCTCCTGCCACATTTGACTTCAGTCATTTTTCTTTTATTCCTACTGATGCTTCTGCCTATGGTTACAACCGTTGCAAATAAAGTTTAATTAGTGTTAATTACGTTCCTAAAATACTATTATTATTATTATTAGAACTCTTTCTTTGTTCTTTTCTAACAAAGATAAGCTTATTGTATGGAGGCTACTCTCTAAATATGGTTTCTTCTATTAAGTGTTTTATGTTTTACATAATAACTAAGAAAAAGTCGATGTCTAGATGTTTTGTCTTCTCTTCAAAAATTGTGTATTGCATTAAGGTTGTCGCAAAATAAAATTGGTGTCTTTATATTGTTCTTCCTTACTACACTACGTGAAAAATAATATTTTACAGCGCTTTTTTTAGGCTATTTACAGCGCTTTTTCAAAAAAAAATAAGCGTTGTAGTATTTAGCGATGTAAAAAGATACAACAGCGCTCTTTACAATAAAAAAAAAAACGCGGTAAAATAGGAGGATATATTGTATGTTTGTTATGCTCGTTTTACAGCGTTTTTTTAAAAAGCGTTGTAAATCCCTACTAAAAATACGCTGATTGTTATACTAGTTTTACAGCGCTTTTTCAAAAAAGCGTTGTAATAGGTGCAGTCTTATACATGTTTTACAGCGCTTTTTCAAAAAAGCGCTGTAATAGGTGCATTCTTACTAGTTTTACAGCGATTTTTCAAAAAAGCGTTGTAATAGTTGCAGTCTTATACATGTTTTACAGCGCTTTTTCAAAAAAGCGCTATAATAGGTGCATTCTTACTAGTTTTATAGCGCTTTTTCAAAAAAAACGCTGTAATAGGTTCAAACCGAATTGACGTTTTTTAATGTAATTTTTAAAATAAAGTTTGATTGTATAAACAGGTCTTTTATGGCATTAAATGTGTTTATAATTAATTAATTTAATCATGAAATGTGTTTTTTGTTAATCAATTTATAAAATAACTAACATAAGAGACATAAATTAAATAATATAATAAAATCATTTTTATACCTATATTAGATAACGAAATTGTCTAATATGATTTTTTCACAAGAAAATTAACAAATATTTTAAAATGTTATATAGGTGTTGTTAATAGAGAACTAATCACACACATAACAAGCTATTAAGCTAAGATTGAAACAATCATTGCAAGAATAGAACCAATAAAACCACATATACAAATAATACTAGAAGATAGATGATAAAGTGTTGGTTTTCATAGAACTGTTTTATCAAATCAGTACTAATACAAAGGCTTTTATTTGGTTTTGCCATTGTGTATCAAGTTCAGAGATACTAACAGGATGTTATACTATCTTTAACAAGACCAAATTGGTGGTCTTCAAGTTCTTCATGAGAATCAATGGTTTAATGTTCCTCCTGTCCATGGAGCTCTTGTTGTCAACACAGGAGATCTTCTGTAAATAAGTATTAGTGAATGATTATTATAAACTTTTTTTTTTAGTTTATCTTTATTGTTATGATTATTCTAGTTTACATAAAGAATACCTATATAAGAATTGAGAAACTAAAAAATTGAAAGAATATAGTATAAAAAGAAATTACCTGAGCAGCTTCATTGGAAGCATTCTTAGTCCAAATAGAAATTTTCTCCTGCCTATTCCAAACATTCACAACTGCTCCATGATCAAATTGTTCTCCAATCATTGCCAACAGCTTAATACATCAAGAACACAAACACACAAAAATCAATTTCTTTTTTTTATTTATAACAAAGAGAATAATCCAAATTCAATAACCTCATAACAGATTCAAAATCATACCGTATACTACCAAGTAGTGTGACACCCCAAACCCAAATTGAAATAGAAAGTAAAATGCGTTAGTTTTGAAAGAGATTCGCAGCGGTTCCAAAATAGAGTATACAAATTATATTTTAAACTATAAGGTTCAAGACGTCACACTCATACTTACACAAAATGCTTGCATTAAAATTTTCAATTAAAAAAAATCCTTTAATATTAATATAGTTGAGGTTTATTAAATAAAAATTTCTAACATAAAACCACGTTCTAAAGTTAGAGACAATTATTTTCTACATCCGAATAAAAGATAAAAATAACACAATTGATCGATCAAATTTACAAAAATCTAAATTAGTTCATAACTCAACAAAAGACGAAAAATTACTCCCACCCAGTATCACCTATCAGAGCGTGGATCACCAACCGATAACCTGAAATGACTGCACTCTCGCAAGCACCAAACACAAGCAACGAGGGGTGAGCTTCGAAAACATGTAAGAGTATAAAATAATTGAGAAGAACACGTAAAATATATTAAACACCGTATCATATCAAATCACAATTAACAAGAATAATCAAGGTAAAACATTGATACAATCCACAACATCAAGTAAGTAAACACACAAATCAAGTAATGTTATGCATGCTCTTATACACTAGACTCCTCCTCTTTCTTTGGTACCATTCTAACTCTGAAGTACTTGGTTAGGAGGCCTGATACTATGCCACCACGCAAGTGGACGGACAATTCAATTTGGCCATGTCCTCATAGATCCCCTCAACTCAACCCAAGACACATATACGCGACAGTCGAGGTAAACGTGTGTTGCATGGTAGCTCCCGACATTTGGAGTGCTACCCCCAAGTCACCTAGGAGTTCCCCACCCGAATACCTCCAAGGTCTAACAATCTTGCCCTAAGGCTCAACAGCAGACCGCCACGATCAGGCTCATTCAGTTGTACTTCCCCGGAATCACTAGGCTTGTCAGGCCCTACCTATATGATGACCAAATAATCCCCACTTCAAAAATTATTAACCTCTATTTTCTCCCCTCGTTGGCCTAGGTTACTCACCCCATTAAGAGTGTAACGACTAGTTACGTGTTTATAACAATTGAGTTAATAACAAAAAATTTCATATTATATAAATAATAAGTTGTCCGAAAGGAATAATGTTATGAAATCTTTAAAATAAATCCTTACAACTGAAAATCTTTAATAATCAAAATATTCAAAACTGAGCAATTGTATCTAATCCCGAAATAAAAGTACGATGTAGACACTATGAATACTTATTCTTGATCTAATAACCTAATCTACGGAAGTCACCCTTCTCAAAGGAGGTAGAACTTCTCAACTCTCGACGTCCCCAACGGTCTCGGTCTTTGAAAACAACACTTTAATGAGATACTAAATCCCAGTGAATAATACACACAATTTTAAAGCAAGTATTGTCCTCAGCCGGCGCGGTAACCGGAAAAATCGATCATGGCACCCGCTTTCTTCCAAAAATATTCTTTTAGAAATATATATAATATAACTAAGATTTTTCTATAATGACCAATTACTTCCAATAATTAATAAAACTCATCAATTAAATTAACGATAATTCACATCTATAATAATCAAATAAATCCAATATACACATTTATCTGCAGAAAATAAACCAATCAATTCAAGGATGTCTCATCGTTATATGGAGATATACTACTTCTGTGAAGTGAGTATTATCTCATCATGTGGAGCACTAGCTCATCCAATGTGGGGTACAAGACCCATCCGTGTGGAGTTTAAACCTCATCTCTTTGTGAAGTTTAAAACTCATCTATATGTGGGGTACAAGACCCATCCATGTGGAGTTTAAACCTCATCTCTTTGTGAAGTTTAAAACTCATCTATATGTGGGGTACATGACCCATCCATGTGGAGTTTAAACCTCATCTCTTTGTGAAGTTTAAAACTCATCTATATGGGGTACAAAGACCCATCCGTGTGGAGTTTAAACCTCATCTCTTTGTGAAGTTTAAAACTCATCTATATGGGGTACAAAGACCCATCCGTGTGGAGTTTAAACCTCGTCTCTTTGTGAAGTTTAAAACTCATCTATATGGGGTACAAAGACCCATCCGTGTGGAGTTTAAACCTCATCTCTTTGTGAAGTTTAAAACTCATCAATATGTGGGGTACGAGACCCAATCTCCAGCACACACAATCAAATTCATATTTTTAACAATCATATTCATAAAATCATATTTATAATATAATATTCCATTTGAATATAATAACAACAATCATTCAGGAAAATATAATAAAACAATCTTTTAAAGAATATATATATTTACAATATGATATTTCATTTGAATATATAATGACAACCATCATTCAAGAAAATATAATTAAAACGATCTATTAAAGATTATATATATATTTATAATATGATATTTTATTTGAATATATAATAATACCAATCATTCAAGAAAATATTATAAAAAAATCTTTTAAAGAATATATATTCAAACAATCATAACAACAGTAATTCAACAAACAATAGGAAATAAATCAATTTATAACCTATTATTGCAGTTCAAAAATCCCAATTTTAATAGAGTTAGATTCTCAACAAAATATAATTTTATAGGAAAGTACCATTCAAAATATCTAACTTTTTTTTCCATCTCAAATTCCCAAAATAAATGTACCATGAAAGTTTAAAGGGTGTGATTACTCACCTTAAAGCCTTCTTTGATAAAAATGTCTGCTTTCTATTATCCGCTATTATCTGCTTTCTAAAATCGGAAATTTTAAAATTTCCTAATATTTGATTTTAGGATGTTACATTTTCTCTCCTCCTTAAAGAAATTTCGTCCCCGAAATTAACGTCAGATCGAATAAAACCAAAATGAAGCAATTGGTGCAACCATAAGGAAGCTTATGTACCTGCATCCACAAGATTTGGGTATTGACGTATGACTTCTTCCTCTAGTTCCCAGGTAGCTTCTTCTGAAGTTAACCCTTCCCATACCACCTTTACTAACGGGATC
>JBBPBQ010000003.1:53915948-53954417 GCA_037974755.1 Cicer yamashitae
GAAATTTTAAAATTTCCTAATATTTGATTTTAGGATGTTACATTTTCTCTCCTCCTTAAAGAAATTTCGTCCCCGAAATTAACGTCAGATCGAATAAAACCAAAATGAAGCAATTGGTGCAACCATAAGGAAGCTTATGTACCTGCATCCACAAGATTTGGGTATTGACGTATGACTTCTTCCTCTAGTTCCCAGGTAGCTTCTTCTGAAGTTAACCCTTCCCATACCACCTTTACTAACGGGATCACCTTATTCCTTAGAGTCTTGGTACTCTTGTCAATAATTCGAGTAGGTCTAGGTTTAAAAATTAAATTATCTTTCAATTGAACTGACTCAGGAGCTATCACGTGTGAATTATCCGACACATATATTCGCAGTTGAGAAACATGAAATACGTCGTGAAGATTAGATAATTGTGGTGGAAGAGCCAATTGGTAAGCAACGGACCCGACTCTTTTTAGAATCTGGAAAGGACCCATGAAACGAGGGTTCAACTTTTTTACCTTCATTGACCTTCCTACCCCAGTCTTAGGAGTGACTCTCAAGAATACAAGTGACCCTTCTTGAAATTCCAATGGTTTTCTTCTCCTGTCAGCATAACTCTGTTGCCTACTTTGCGCTGTATGCATCCTTTCCTTAATTATTTGAATTCTATTAGTGGTCTCTTGCACTAAATCATGTCCTAACAAGGACTTCTCACCAACTTCACACCAACACAAAGGTGACCTACACTTCCTTCCATAAAGAGCCTCATATGGTGCCATACCTATACTAGAGTGATAACTGTTGTTATATGAAAATTCCACTAGAGGTAAATGTTTATCCCAACTCCCGCCTTCATCTAGAACACAAGCTCTAAGCATATCCTCAAGAGTTTGAATAGTCCTCTCTGATTGACCATCTGTCTGTGGATGGTAAGTTGTGCTAAAACTCAGTCTAGTACCAAAAGCTCTCTGAAAAGCTTTCCAAAATCTAGAAGTATACCGTGGATCCCTATCTGATACTATAGAGGTGGGTATACCGTGTAATTTTACTATCTCCTTAACGTAGAGGTCAGTTAGTCTATCTAAACTATAAGTTGCTTTAATTGGTAGAAAATGAGCTGATTTGGTCAATCGGTCAACTATCACCCAAATAGCATCAAAACCCATACGCGTCTTAGGCAAACCCATCACAAAATCCATAGATATCCTCTCCCATTTCCACTCAGGAATTTCTAAAGGTTGCAACAATCCTGAAGGCTTTTGATGTTCAATCTTAACCTTTTGACACACTAGACACTTAGACACAAAACTAGCTACATCCCTTTTCATTCCCGACCACCAGTACATTTTTCTCAAATCCTGGTACATTTTAGTTATTCCTGGGTGTATCGTGAACTTACTCTTATGCGCTTCCTCTAAAATCTTATCCCTAAGACTCCCCTCCTTAGGAACAATGATCTTATCCTTAAACAACACTAAACCATCACCGGATAAGGTATAATCCTCCTTGCCCACTAGAGACTGCAATTCTTTATCTAAGAGTTGTTCTGTTTTAATTATCTCCCTCAAGTTACTACTGATTTCTAGCCTATTTAGATTCAAGCTTAAAGCATTAAGGGACACATCCAAATTCATGTCTCTAAACTCCTCTAATAGGCTTGTCTCTCGTACCATCATACAAGCTACATGCAAGGATTTTCTACTTAGGGCATCAGCCACTACATTCGCTTTCCCAGGGTGATATTTCAACTCAAAATCGTAGTCCTTAAGAAACTCCACCCACCTTCTTTGTCTCATATTTAATTCCTTTTGATCAAACAAATACTTAAGGCCCTTATGATCACTAAAAACCTCAAATTTCACTCCATACAAGTAATGCCTCCAAATCTTAAGAGCAAAGGCTACAGCTGCTAATTCAAGATCATGGGTCGGATAATTCGCCTCGTGTGACCTAAGTTGTCTAGATGCATATGCAACCACTTTTCCTTCTTGCATTAAAACACATCCTAAACCATTTTTAGAAGCGTCACAATAAACTACAAAATTCATCGATGGATCGGGTATAACTAAAACAGGTGCTGAAATTAATCTTCTCTTAAGCTCTTGGAAACTATACTCACATTCTTTGTCCCACACAAATGTTTTCCTTTTTCTAGACAACTTTGTGAGAGGTAAGGCTAAACTAGAAAACCCCTCTATAAACTTCCTATAGTAACCCGCCAATCCTAAGAAACTCCTTATTTCAGTCACTGATTTAGACTGGGGCCAACTTAATATTGCATCTACCTTACTAGAATCAACTGTTACTCCTTTACTAGAGATGGTATGTCCTAAAAACTTCACCTCATCAAGCCAAAACTCACATTTCTCAAGTTTTGCATACAATTTATTATCTCTCAAAACTTGCAATACTATCCTCACGTGTTTCGCATGCTCGCCCAAGCTCTTAGAGTAGATTAGAATATCATCTATGAAAACTACCACAAATTTATCTAAGAAAGGCCTAAAAATTCGATTCATATAATCCATAAAAATAACAGGGGCATTGGTAACTCCAAAAGGCATCACTACATACTCATAATGTCCATATCTTGTCCTAAAAGCTGTTTTAGGAATATCTTCACTCTTGACTCTAATTTGATGGTACCCAGACCTCAAATCTATCTTAGAAAATACTGATGCTCCCCTCAACTGATCTAAGAGGTCATCTATCCTAGGCAAGGGATATTTATTCTTAATGGTAACTTGATTCAATTTTCTTTAGTCTACACGCAGTCTCATACTTCCATCTTTCTTCTTCACTAAAAGTACCGGCACTCCCCATGGTGACACACTAGGCCTAATGAATCCTTTTTCCAATAAATCTTCCAATTGTTTCTTGAGTTCATCCAACTCTAGTGCTGACATCCTATAGGGTGCCATTGACACTGGACCACACCCTGGCACTAAATCAATGAAAAATTCTAACTCTCTATTTGGGGGTAAGCTAGAGACATCTTTAGGAAACACATCAGGAAATTAACCAACTACAGGCACCAAGGTTAAATTATCCTCAGCCTCTACCTTAGAAGAAAATAAGAGCAAGTATCCTTGAGCTCCCTCAACTAAATACTTATGACAAGCTAAAGCAGACACGAAACATTTGGACGAAGGAGGTGAATTAATAATCATAGGTTGAGGTGCAACAAAGATAGATTTATCAGAACAGTTTATAACTGCATGATTTGACGACAACCAATCCATTCCTAGGATAATATCTAATCCAGACATAGGCAAACAAATCAAATCAACAATATAAGGCACATTTTGATAAACAAGAGTAGAATTCAAGCATGCAGTGGAGGTAGTAAGATTTTTTTCAGCAGGGGTAGTAACACATAAATCAAAAGGTAGACGAGAAATAGTCAACTGTAAGGCTTTCGCACAAGACAAGGATATAAAGGAATGTGTCGCTCCTGAATCAAACAATATGATAATCTTTTTATTCTTAATAAAACCCATACCTTTGATTAGACCATCTGACTCCTTCACCTCTTCTCCTTGGAGTGTAAAGACTCTCCCTTGGTTCTTTTGTCTAGATTGAGACTGCCCCTCACTCTGGCAACATCTAGCATAATGTCCAACCTTTCCACATTTAAGACATGTAATTCGTGCAGTAGGACATGACTGGTCTCCATGATTGAATCCACACTTTTCACATCCCTTATTCTTATTAATCGAAGCTTGTCCTTCGAAATTATAGGTATAGGGCGTAGATTCTTCTGAAATTTATTGTCCTTATTGTGGAACCTTTTTCCAGCAGACTAAAACTTCTCCTTCGGTTTTTCAGCTTCCAACGCTTGCATCTTTTGCTCAGCCACCCTAGCCTTGTTTACCAAGGTGGGGTAGTCACAAATCTCTAGGATTCCAATAAAGCTTTGTAGCTCAGGCTTTAGTCCTTGCTCAAATTTGATTGCCTTCCACTCATCTTGTGGGTTGTCCCTAAGATAGCGAGAGTACCTCGATAGAGCTTCAAACTTGGCTACATACTCTGCAACTGACATATCTCCTTGACGAAGATGAAGAAACTCTGTTTCCTTTTGAATGCGAACACTGTGGGGAAAATACTTTTCAAGGAATATCTCTTTAAACCTATCCCAAGTAATAGGAACTCCTTGTGTCAGTAGGCCTCCTCTAGCACAATTCCACCAATGCTCAGCATCAGACTCTAACATATAAACGGCAAAGTCCACTTTTTGACCATCATTGCACCGCATTACCCGAAAGATTTTCTCTAACTTTAGCAGCCATTCTTCTGCCTCAACTGGATCAGAACACCCACGAAATGGTGGTGGATTGTTCTTTCGAAATTCAAAAATTCCTACATACTGAGGGTCTACGGCTGCTGCCGCTGTGACATTGGATCCTCTCAACTGACGAAGAGTCTCTGTTTGTTCTCGCATGGCTGCAGCCATCAAGTTGAGAGCCTCAGCAAGTGCGTCATTCCTTCCACGCCTATTACCCGCCATAAATCTGCAAACTAAGAATCAATCAGAAGTTGGCAACGCCAATCCAACCGAATAGCATGCAAAATTTATGACCATAACGAACAATCCTATAAGCCCAAGTTTTGATTTCTTTTTTTTTTTTTTATAAAAATAAAGTAATGTAAACCCACACCACAGTCCGATCTAGGTTCGAACTAGCTCTGATACCAAAAATGTAACGACTAGTTACGTGTTTATAACAATTGAGTTAATAATAAAAATTTTCATATTATATAAATAATAAGTTGTCCGAAAGGAATAATGTTATGAAATCTTTAAAATAAATCCTTACAACTGAAAATCTTTAATAATCAAAATATTCAAAATATTCAAAATATTCAAAATTGGGCAATTGTATCTAATCCCGAAATAAAAGTACGATGTAGACACTATGAATACTTATTCTTGATCTACTAACCTAATCTACGGAAGTCACCCTTCTCAAAGGAGGTAGAACTTCTCAACTCTCGACGTCCCCAACGGTCTCGATCTCTAAAAACAACACTTTAATGAGATACTAAATCCCAGTGAATAATACACACAATTTTAAAGCAAGTATTGTCCTCAGCCGGCGCGGTAACCGGAAAAATCGATCATGGCACCCGCTTTCTTCCAAAAATATTCTTTTAGAAATATATATAATATAACTAAGATTTTTCTATAATGACCAATTACTTCCAATAATTAATAAAACTCATCAATTAAATTAACGATAATTCACATCTATAATAATCAAATAAATCCAATATACACATTTATCTGCAGAAAATAAACCAATCAATTCAAGGATGTCTCATCGTTATATGGAGATATACTACTTCCGTGATGTGAGTATTATCTCATCATGTGGAGCACTAGCTCATCCAGTGTGGGGTACAAGACCCATCCATGTGGAGTTTAAACCTCATCTCTTTGTGAAGTTTAAAACTCATCTATATGTGGGGTACAAGACCCATCCATGTGGAGTTTAAACCTCATCTCTTTGTGAAGTTTAAAACTCATCTATATGTGGGGTACAAGACCCATCCTTGTGGAGTTTAAACCTCATCTGAAGTTTAAAACTCATCTATATGGGGTTCAAAGACCCATCCGTGTGGAGTTTAAACCTCATCTCTTTGTGAAGTTTAAAACTCATCTATATGGGGTACAAAGACCCATCCGTGTGGAGTTTAAACCTCATCTCTTTGTGAAGTTTAAAACTCATCAATATGTGGGGTACGAGACCCAATCTCCAGCACACACAATCAAATTCATATTTTTAACAATCATATTCATAAAATCATATTTATAATATAATATTCCATTTGAATATAATAACAACAATCATTCAGGAAAATATAATAAAACAATCTTTTAAAGAATATATATTTACAATATGATATTTCATTTGAATATATAATGACAACCATCATTCAAGAAAATATAATTAAAACGATCTATTAAAGAATATATATATTTATAATATGATATTTTATTTGAATATATAATAATACTTCTATATTTTTTTTTTTTTTTTAATTCAGAATACTCTTTTTTTTTTTTCTTCTTCTAAGTATCTATATATTTATATACATATAATATAACTCAACCATGAATCCTAAAATTGCTCATAGCCGCGGTTCCACGTATTGTTCATTTCGCTCCTTATGTTGACGGATTGCTTCGGTGTGCTATTAAACCTGAATTGTTCCTAGTGGGTCATCAATTATGCAACTAATCACCTATATTTACTGCCATCCAAGTAGACTGTTTGTTTTAAAGATAACGTCACTTATACACCTTGCATAGTGAACTCATCTATTTACAATCCATCATAATTTGTATAGGTGTCTTATTTAATTATTTATTTTTATTATTCAATCATTAACACTAACCCTCCTAAAATTAATATGATTTGTCTTTATAACAACATTATAAACACATGACAACAAATATAATAATAATAATAATAATAATAATAATAATAATAATAATAATAATCTATAATTTCGATTATTATTTTTTTTTTATTTCTAAAATCGGAAATTTTAAAATTTCCTAATATTTGATTTTAGGATGTTACAAAGAGGACAATCATTGGCACATATCGAATTCATCACTATTCAATAAAACACAATACGCATTTCGTGATATTCATCAAGGTGGTAACATCATAAGTCAACAAGTAATCATCAATGCATATTTTCATAGTCACATATTACATTCAAAATTTATCATCATAATACACAAACTCCAACAACACAGGATTTTCACTCACAGATAATAATACTAGATCAATCACACACACCACGTCAATTGCAATGCAAATAATTACAATTCATCACATTTTATATCATATAACAATATCAAGGGTGAATATAAACAAAAACACAAAATACGTCAAATAGACAATTCTACAATAATTCAACTACCACACGATATTCGAAATAAATCAAACAACACCCTATAAAAGTTTCTAATTCATATTTTAACCTCACCAAATTCAAGTTTTCTCATTAGTCAATTATTACTCAAAAGGCTTCAGCTGTACGTAGCGAGCCTGGAATGAATTATGGGAAATACGGTTTTCCCGTTCATCTCGCATAATTTACACTCATGAATTCGAACTCACTCTCACCCCATACCTCATTTGGCGATCTCGTACGGTAAGAAATTAAATTTCAGCAACGTCGGAGCAATCCGAAAATAAATTGTTTGAAAGCGGTCCAAAGAATAACCAATTCGCAGCGACATAGATGACTTGAAACGGTGCTTACGGATAACAACACTAAAATTAAAATTAAAAGTGCATCAGCATCTAACTTTAATTATGACAGGTTCATAACAAAATGAACAATGAATGCTAGGATGATCGGAAAGCATTTACCGTTGTGCCACTGTCGTCGGGTTTTCGTGAAAGTTGGCGAAACTGAAAAAGCTCTCGATGTGGAGAACGCGAAATTGCTTTTCGTTGATTCAATGCACCACTACGGAGGCCAGAAAGCTTCGTGGCGGTGTTGATGTCGGGGAGAATAGGTCACAATTTGATTTCTCCTTCACATGACGTATAAATGAGAGTAATTTTGATGAAGATGATGAATGGAGAAGGAAGATATTGGTCATTCATCCGTAGACAATGGAAGATAAAAGAATTGAATTGTATCAAATGGTTGGATTACAAAGACTGCAAACAAGGAAAATAGATGAAGTTTGCGAGTTTCTTAAAGCCGTGTGCATTTGGTTTAGGGTTATTAGTTTTAGGCGGTGGGGACAAGATTGGTGCATATATACTTATCAGCCGTAATAGCCATATTTTTATATTTTATATTATTATTATGATTCAAACTTTTCTATTAACTTTACTATCATTAAAATAAAAATAAATAAGTTTAATTATTAAATACCTAGTTAGTAATAAGGATGACATATTTCACTTAAAAATAATAACAATCTAAAATTAATAAATAAATAAAAATATGAATAAACTTAATATCCATATCAATAATTTAAATAAATTATTAAGCCAAACACATGATAAATTATCACACTATAGCAAATACACATGTAAGAAAATTAATCATAATTATTTATCAACACATATTGTAAATACATGCAATACTAAATTAATTCTTTAAAATTCTATTAGATAAATGAAATAATTTATTACAAAATTTGGGGTGTTACAAGTAGTATCGACTTTCCCTTCGGAAAAGTCACAGTCCATTTTACACCATTAGAACAAATGGGGTCCTCCCATTTAGGGTTTTTTTAATGACAAGAAATATTCAAAATTAACAAAAATGGTTTCAAAATTAACAAAAATGGTTTCCACCACCAGATTCAAAATTAACAAAGAATAAAATTTCACAAACAAGAAATATTGAAGGAACAATAAAAAAAAAAACATTTTTTTAATGGAACCCTAAAATAAAAAGATTGAAACTTTACCTCCAAAACTCTTCAACAGTGGCGAAAGTGTAAATGGGTCGAATAGAACTGCTCCAAGCAGCTTGTTTGGATTTGGCGGAAGGGTTATCGAACCAGAATGTCCAAGAGTTCTCGAGGGGGTGAGGTTGATGGACGATGGCGGTGGTGTGGGGTTTGGAAGTGGCGAAAGAATTGTCTTCGTCGTGGCGGAAGAATTTTCTTCAAGGTCGTCGTTTTCGTCTTCAATAACCATATTTGTCGTGATGGAATAATCTTCTTCAACGTTGTTGTTGTTGGAGATGGAAGAGAAATGAGGAAGGGAGTGATGGAATTGGTGGTGGAGAAGAAGAGGTTGTCAGATTCAGAAAACCCTAGAGAGAAAGGAAAATTTCTGTGTGGAAATAGTAATTTAGAAAATCCTAAGTTTTAAAAGAAAAAAAAACGAAGAAAACCACTTACATATGTATATACTTAAAAAAGTAGAAATACCCTATGACAGCGCTTTTTTAAAAAGCGCTTTAAAAGGCCCTAAATTTTTTAGACCCTATGACAGCGCTTTTATAGAAAGGGCTTTAAAAGACCCAATGTAATAGTGATTTTACAGCGCTTGTATAAAAAGCGCTCTAATAGGTCCTTTTATTATGTGAAAGCGCTTGTATAAAAAGCGCTCTAATAGGTCCTTTAATTATGTGAAAGCGCTTGTAATTTACAGTGTTTTTACAAAAGAGTTTTAAAAGCTATGTAACATAAGGTGGGAGCGTTATATTTTACAGCGTTTGTGTTTAAACCGCTCCAAAAGCGTTGTAAACATTATGTGAGAGCGCTTCAATTTACAGCGCTTTTTTTAAAAGCGCTGTAAAAGGGATGTAGACATTATGTGCAAGCGATATGTGACCCTACAACAGTGCTTTTTCAACAATGCTTATAAAAAAAAGTGGTGTTGTATACTCCGTTAATTTTAAAATATTATACAACAGCGCTTTTATTTAATAAGCGCTATAAAATGCAATTTTTGGCGTAGTGCTAGTTTCACGACGTAGAAGAGGGAAAAAAGGGATTTCAAATTTTAGGTTATTTAAATTTAGGAATTTATGATTTAATCCTCATAAATATACCTATTTGTCAAATATTTGACATATCATCAACTATTGTCATGTCAAAGACTACCACGCCATTCTTCCATTTGCCACATAAGCTTTTTTTTTTTAACAACAACTAACAACAATGATGATTTTCAAATTAAATTGAACTTACATGGTTTAAATTGAATAACAAAACTTATAGAGACGAAAATCAGAAAGACACGAACTTACATGAACGAATCAAATATTATTCTACCCGTGCATCAGGTAAACGATTTAGTTTAATTAATAACATATGAATAATTAATATATTTCGATACTTCTACATCATGAGATTGTATAACACATCATTTAAAATATGTCATATTATCATTTTTTTAGTTCAAATATATGGATGATGGATAAAGACTGTCAGATTTTAAAATAAGAGAGTCAATTATATGAATTCTGAAAATAGAATAACTAAAACTGCCGTTAATCCTAAAATTTATGTTAAATTGCTTTTGAATATATAAATAAATCACATTAAAATATAAAATATTGTAATGTGTGTGTACCCGTTAACGAAACAAGTTTGAATGAAAGGGCCAAATCAACAAATAATAGATGATCTTTCAGAAAATCAAAAGAATAATGAATTATTATATTACACACCGTTTTGTTCTACCATGGATCCATTAAGGTTTACAAAGATGTACAATTTGTTTTTCTTCTATTAACTACTTTTTACCTAAAGAAAATTACTTTTCATGGCATATATAAAGACATATTAAAGCTAATACTAATATATATTAAAATCAAACTGAAAAAGGGAATAGAACGGTTGAGCAATGAATCAATTTTAAATCTAACTCGGAAATTATATAATTTAGTTATAATATGCATAACAAAATTAAAAATTTAGTAGATATTAAACTATTGGATAAACCATCTTAAACGTACAAAATAAAATTGAACAAATTTATTGGGTTTTATTCTATTTATATGGAAATTCAAAGGTTATAGCTATTCATCGTAAACAAATACTTGAATAATTTTCGTTGAATAATTTTCAAAACATTAATTATCACAAATATTAGAACTTTATGGATCAATATTAAGAAAATAAATAATTTGTAATATATATATATATATATATATATAATTCGTCAAAAAAGAAATGAAAGAGATATCATAATATTTTTTAACTACTTTTATTAAATATTGTTATATCATTAATATAAATATAAACTGGCAAATATTGATTAACTTTTAACGAAAATAGTATATTATTATTAGTATCTTTTAATTAAGCTGTTTAATAGTAACTTTTCATTAGTATCTTTTATTTTATGCTGCCAAAAATCTAAGATGGGAAATGGTGGTCCATTTTCATCAATGCCCTTTTAAAGTGTAGTCACTACACAGTTTATACATGAAAGCTTTATGTAATGAATTTAATTTCATATATCACTGCATATTAAATAAGAGAGAGATTGGTATATATATATGAATGTTTCAGAATGTGGCTGAACCGAATTGCAACTATATGGTTACCATACAGACAAGCTGCCTTTTTCCACTTCGTACAAATGATAAAATCACTGTTTTATTTGGAGATTTTGACACCTTCGTCCGGTAATGCTTTCCTCTACTACGAATAATTAACCATATAATATAACTAATTATACATGCTTCTCAATTACTCTTCAAAATTTAATTTAATATCTCAGATTATTCTTCTCGTGCATCACATAGATATACGATTTAATTTAATTAATAAAATATAAATAATTAGTATGTTTCTATGTTTCTAAATAATGAGATTATATAACACATTATTTAAAATATATTACATCAACATTATTTTAGTTCAAATATATAAAGGAGGACACAAAGTGTCAAATTTTAAAATAAAAAGATCAATGTGAATTTATGAAAATAAAATAACTAAAAATGCAATTAATTCTAACGTTTATCATAAATTGCTTTTGAATATATAAATAAATCAAATTAAAATATAAAATATTGTAATGTGTGTTGCTTTTGCTTTCAGAAAAGCAAAAGAATTGTGAATTATTACATTACACACCATTTAATTTTGTTCTTCCAATATGGATCCATTAAGATATACAAAGATGTACAATTTGTTTTTCCTACTTTTTACCTAAAGAAAATTACTTTTCATGACATATATAAAGACATATTAAAGCTAATACTAATAAATATTAAAATCAAACTGGAAAAAGGAATTGAACGGTTGAGCAATGAATCTATTTTGAGTCTAACTCAGAAATTATATAATTTAGTTATAATATGCATAATAAAATTATAAATTTAGTAGATTAAACTATTGGATAAACCATCTTAAACAAACAAAATAAAATTGAACAAATTTATTGGGTTGTATTCTATTTATATGGAAATTCAAAGGTTAAAGTTATTCATCGTAAACAAATACTTAGGTGTTCCTTCTTCTCTTTGACGCAAAGAAAAAAGGTTAACAAAATCATGAAAACTCTTACCTTAGTCCTCACGTTCTCCATAATTGTTGTTTTCTCGCATGCAACACCAACATTTCTAACTCAATTTAAATCTCAAATAAACCAATCTTCTGCACTTGACGATGCTCAACCACAAGTAATTAAATTTTATATATACTCTCTATTTTATTTTAATATATTTTTTGAAATATTAACCCAAACACAAAAAAACCCATTTAATTCACTCGGCCTCAACTTTGGAGTAGTTGTTAGTTTAGTTAGTGGGACAGTAACATCTATTCAAAGTATTTGGCGGAACTTCTATAAATAATTTATGGTATTTTTGTAAGTTGATTTTATTTTATTTTATTTTTATAAACTGATCTCAAGAATAGGTTATAAAAATAACTTATACTAAATAGTTTATTTAAAAACAATTTTACTTAACTTTATCTTTTGTTACATAAATTGCTTATATATAAACACTTAAATGATTTCATGTTTGATTGCATATTAAATAAGAGGCTATGTATATATGCATGTTTCAGAATTTGGATCAACGTTGCAAATACAGGGCTACCATAAAGACAAGCTGCCTTTCTCTATCTCATACAACTGACAAAATCACTATTTCTTTTGGAGACAAACACGAACTGGTAATTAACCATATAATATACGTAACTATATATACATGTTTCTGAATTGCTCTTTAAAATGAAATTAAATTTAATCTCAGGTTAATTCTCCGAGAATGAATGGTCCTCATACTGATCCTACAGAGTACGAGCAGTGCAAGACAACTATTGTGGTGTTTGGAGCAGCTTGTGTCTACAACAAAATCTGCAGATTGTATATAATTAAATTGGAAGATTGTATCGACAAAATCTGCAAGACAGATGGTTGGAGGGCAGAGTATATCACCATTGATGACTATAGGAACCCTCCTGCCACATTTGACTTCAGTCATTTTTCTGTTATTCCTGCTGATGGTGCTTACTATGGTTACAACCGTTGCGATAAAGGTTAATTAGTGTTAATTACATTCCTAACATATTATTATTATTATTATTAGAACTCTTTCTTTGTTCTTTTCTAACAAAGATAAGCTTATTGTGTGGAGGCTACTCTCTAAATATGGTTTCTTCTATTAAGTGTTTTATGTTTTACATAATAACTAAGAAATAGTCGATGTCTAGTCTTCTCTTCAAAAATTGTGTATTGCATTAAGGTTGTCGCAAAATAAAATTGCTGTCTTTATATTACTAGTTTCATTTATCAAGTCATTGTATTTTATGTACTTTTATACTTTAAATTTCTACCATTTTTCAAACTTGCATTTTAGTTTTTATTCTTTAACCTTCACGCATTTATAATTATGTATACTTATGTTTATGTTTTTAAGTTTTCGATCAAAGTGTTTGCTTAAATTTTATTTTTCAGTAATTTTATTGTAGTAAAGATATTATCAAAATTTACACCCATAATTGAGTTAGTTTATCACTAACTTATCCACGTCAACATTCATATATTGTATATTAAAGATTAACTAAATCAATATTATTGGTTGGCGAAGTCATATCATTCAACTATTCATCAATTAATTTGATAGTACCAAAATATATCAATTTTACAAATAAATCGTAGAAGCCCCATAAAATAAAGTTACATTAGTCTCATACACGATTAATGCGCACAAATTTAAATTGATTAGAACTAGAAGATATTTAATATAACAAACTTTGGTGAAACATTAATAAATTATGGACTAAACAGTCATTTTTAGTCCTTAATAGTTTAGATGTAGTCACTTTAATCGATAAATTTTCAAAATAGCAAATTAGTCATCTAAATTAAAGAATATGAAAACTCTTGATGAAAACTCTTGATGAAAAAATAATATCAAAACCAATAAAAGTTATACATACTAATTTCAATAGTCTTTTGCTACTCAAAGCAAGCACAAAAGTATTAAAATTGTAGTCTAACATTTGAAAAAATGACTAAATTGATTGATATTTTTTAATTTAAGAATTAAATTACTATTTTTCAAATGGACCTATCTAATGCTTGTTACCATATCTTCAATGCGCATAACCCTTGGTATATGGCCATTAAAGTAAACTACAACTACAACTACAACATCCCTGCAAGTTCGTGTGGTTCTGATTTTTATCTATATAAATTTGTTTTTAATTTAAACTATGTTAGTTCAATTTAATTATAAAATTATCCCTATTGCTAGTTGCGGTTAAAAAAAAGTTTGTGTGACAAACAGATGAGTGATGTAGCCGTTTCATGGATGATTATTATTGATTAAATAATTAATAATAGAATGTAATAAATTAAATTATTAAAAAATACAATTAAGTAATCAAATTGATTAAAAACTAAATGAAATTAAGTTGAAAATATTATATTTTAGTCCTTCCATCTAAAATCAGAAACTAGATTTAGGGATTTGGAAATGTAAACTAGATTTAGGGATTTAGTAAATGTAAACTATAATTACAAAGAATAAACATAAAAATCACATATTTAAAAAAAATTATTCACATCCCAATGAGGTTATCTCTAAAATCGTCATTTAGGATTTTCATATGCGTTAGAGATGTATATATGCATTGCTTTCCTACACCCACACTCAACAATTGAAATGAGTTGCATTTGTTGAAGACGAACACGGCGTTATGATTGAACAAAGAAGAAGCATAGCTGGGATTTTAGGTTGCACTACGAAGCATAGTTGGGATTTTAGGTTGCACGACAAAGAAGAAAGGGAAAAAAAAAAAAAGGATTTCAAATTTTAGGTTATTTAAATTTAGGAATTTATGATTTAATCCTCATAAATATACCTATTTGTCAAATATTTGACATATTATCAACTATTGTCCTGTCAAAGACTACCACGCCATTCTTCCATTTGCCACATAAGCTTTTTTTTTAACTACAACTAACAACAATGATGATTTTCAAATTAAATTGAACTTACATGGTTTAAATTGAAAAACAAAACTTATAGAGACGAAAATCAGAAAGGCACGAACTTACATGAACGAATCAAATATTATTCTACCCGTGCATCAGGTAAACGATTTAGTTTAATTAATAACATATGAATAATTAATATATTTCGATACTTCTACATGATGAGACTGTATAACACATCATTTAAAATATGTCATATTATCATTTTTTTTAGTTCAAATATATGGATGATGGATAAAGACTGTCAGATTTTAAAATAAAAGTGTCAATTATATGAATTCCGAAAATAGAATAACTAAAACTGCCGTTAATCCTAAAATTTATGTTAAATTGCTTTTGAATATATAAATAAATCACATTAAAATATAAAATATTGTAATGTGTGTGTACCCCTTAACGAAACAAGGAATGAAATCGCCAAATCAACAAATAATAGATGATCTTTCAGAAAAGCAAAAGAATAGTAAATTATTATATTACGCACCGTTTGTTCTACCATGGATCCATTAAGGTTTACAAAGATGTCCAATTTGTTTTTCTTCTATTAACTACTTTTTATCTAAAGAAAATTACTTTTCATGACATATATAAATACATATTAAAGCTAAAACTAATATATATTAAAATCAAACTGAAAGAGGGAATAGAACTGTTGTGCAATGAGTCAATTTTAAGTCTAACTCGGAAATTATATGATTTAGTTATAATATGCATATTAAAATTAAAAATTTAGTAGATATTAAACTATTGGATAAACCATCATAAACAAACAAAATAAAATTGAACAAATTTATTGGGTTGTATTCTATTTATATGGAAATTCAAAGGTTAAAGTTATTCATCGTAAACAAATACTTGGGTGTTCCTCCTTCTCTTTGATGCAAAGAAAAAACGTCAACAAAATCATGAAAACTCTTACCTTAATCCTCACGTTCTCCATAATTGTTGTTTTCTCGCATGCAACACCAACATTTCTAACTCGATTTAAACCTCAAATAAACCAATCTTCTGCACTTGACTATGCTCAACCACAAGTAATTAAATTTTATATATACTCTCTATGTTGGAGTAGTTGTTAGTTTAGTTAGTGGGAGTTCAAAATATTTGGCAGAACTTCTAAAAATAATTTATGGCATTTTCGTAAGCTGATTTTATTTTATTTTATTTTTATAAACTCTCAAGAATAGGTTATGAAAATAACTTTTACTAAATAGTTTATTTAAAAACAGTTTTACTTAACTTTTTCTTTTGCTACAAAAATTGCTTATATATAATCACTTAAATGATTTCATGTTTGATTGCATAATAAATAAGAGGCTATGTATATATGCATGTTTCAGAATTTGGATCAAGGTTGCAGATACAGTGTTACCATAAAGACAAGCTGCTTTTCTCTATCTAGTACAAATGACCAAATCACTATTTCTTTTGGAGACGAACACCACGAAATGGTAATTAACCATATAATATACCTAACTATATATACATGTTTCTGAATTGCTCTTTAAAATGAAATTAAATTTAATCGCAGCTTTTATCTCCGGAAATGCATGGTCATGATGCTACAGAGTTCGAGCAGTGCAGGATAATAAATGTGGTGTTTGGAGGACCTTGTATCGACAAAATCTGCAAATTGTATATAATTAAATTGGAAGATTGTATCGACAAAATCTGCAAGACAGATGGTTGGAGGGCAGAGTATGTCACCATTGATGACTATAAGAACCCTCCTACCACATTTGACTTCAGTCATTTTTCTTTTATTCCTGCTGATGGTACTGCCTATGGTTACAACAGTTGCGAATAAAGTTTAATTAGTGTTAATTACATTCCTAAAATACTATTATTATTATTATTAGAACTCTTTCTTTGTTCTTTTCTAACAAAGATAAGCTTATTGTATGGAGGCTACTCTCTAAATATGGTTTCTTCTATTAAGTGTTTTATGTTTTTATTCTTTAACCTTCACGCATTTATAATTATGTATACTTATGTTTATGTTTTTAAGTTTTCGATCAAAGTATTTGCTTAAATTTTATTTTTCTGTAATTTTATTGTAGTAAAGATATTATCAAAATTTACCCCCATAATTGAGTTAGTTTATCACTAACTCATCCACGTCAACATTCATATATTGTATATTTAAAGATTAACTAAATCAATATTATCGGTTGACAAAGTCATATTATTCAACTATTGATCAATTAATTTGATAGTACCAAAATATATCAATTTTACAAATGTAACATAGAAGCCCCACAAATTTAAATTGATTAGAACTAGAAGATATTTAATATAACAAACTTTGATAAAACGTATATAAATTATGGAGGAGACCGTCATTTTTAATCCTTAATAGTTTAGATGTAGTCACTTTAATCCATAAATTTTCAAAATAGCAAATTAGTTCTAAAATAAAGAATATGAAAATTCTTGATAAAAAAAAGAATATCAAAACCAATAAAAGTTATACATACTAAATTACTATTTTTCAAACGGAAGGCTTGTTATCATACCTTCAATGGGCATAACCCTTGGTACATGGCCATTAAAGTCAACTAGAAGTACAACATCCTTTAAGTTCGTGCCTTTTTATAAAAAAAATTTCAATTTAAACTCTATTAGTTTAATTTAGTTTAAAAATTATTTTTGTTGTTAGTTGTTATAAAAAAAGTTTATGTGACAAACAGAGGACTGACGTGGCAGTATGATGAATGATTATTATTAATTAAATAATTAATAATTAAATGGAATAAATTAAATAATTAAAAAATGCAATTAAGTAATTAAATTGATTAAAAAAAGAAATGAAATTAAGTTGAAAGTATTATATTTTAGCCCTTCCATCCATAATCAAAAACTAGATTTAGAGATTAAGATTCTCACTCTTTTCTCTATTTCTCCTTGTTCTACAAACAAGAACAAAAAATTAAACATTAAACTTAGTAAATGTAAATTATAATTACAAAGAATTAATAAACATAAAAATCACATATTTAAAAAAAGTTACTCATATCCCAACGAGAACATCTCCAAAATCGCCGTTTAGGATTTTCATATGTGTTAGAGATGAATATATGCATTGTTTTCCTACACCCACATTCAGGCAATTGAAACAAATTGAATTTGTTGCAGATGAAAATGACGCCATGGTTGAACAAAAAAGAAGCATAGCTGGGATTTTAGGTTGCACGAAGGAGAAGAAGAAAAAAGTGGATTTCATATTTTAGGTTTTTCAAATTTAGGATTTTATGATTTAGTCTTCATAAATATACCTAGGTGTCAAATACTTGACATATCATCAACTATTGTCGTGTCAAAGACTACCACGTTACTCCTTCGTTTGCCACATAAGCTTTTGTTTTACCAACAACTAACAACAAGAATAATTTTAAAACTAAATTGAACTTACAAGATTTAAATTGAAAAAAAAAAACTTATAGAGATGAATCAAATATTTAAACTTTTAAAATTAATAACAATTTATATTATGTTGATCATGCATATTTCACTGCATATATGAAATATAAGTGTAAATAAATATTTTCACGTAGTATTTTTCATTTATTTTAAAATTTAATATTAAAAAATTATTTTAACTAATTATTAAATTTTATTTCCAAAAACATTAATTCCTTAAAATAAAATAAGAATATTAATCTCAGATTATTCTTCCCGTGCATAGCAGGGTATACGATTTAGTTTAATGAATACGTCGTCTCGATGCTTCTACATCATAAGATTGTATAATACATCATTTAAAATATGTCACATCGTCATTTTTTAATTTAAATATATAAAAAAGAACAAAAAATATTAGATTTTAAAATAAGATAGTCAATTATGTGAAATTATGAAAATAAAATAAAAATTATGAAGATAAAATAACTAAAACCGCAATTAATCCTAAAATTTATCATAAATTGCTTTTGAATATACAAATAAATCACATGAAAATATAAAATATTGTAAGGTGTGTACCCGTTACCGACACAAGTTATAGTGATAGGACCAAATCAACAAATAATAGATGATCTTTCAGAAAAGCAAAAGATTTAGTGAATTATTACATTACACACCATTTTGTTCTTCCATCGATCTATTAAGGTTTACAAAAACGTACAATTTGTTTTTTCTTCTATTAACTAACTTTTACCTAAAAAAAATTAATTTTCATGACATATGTAAAGACATATTAAAGCTAATACTAATATTTATTAATATCAAAAGACATATTAAAGCTATTAAAATCAAACCGAAAGATGGAATTGAACGGTTGAGCAATGAGTCCATTTTAAGTCTCACTCAAAAATTAAATAATTTAGTTATAATATCCGTAATAAAATTAAAACTTTAGTAGATTAAACTATTGAATAAACCACCTTCTAACATACGATAGAAAATTGAACAAATTTATTGTGCTGTATTCTATTTATATGGAAATTCTAACATTAAAATGAGCTACTTAACGTAGTATAAAGAAAGTAATAAAATATTAAAGAAGTAAATCATCAAATTGATTTCTCATTTTAAATAGATTTAAGATATTATAAATATTTTAAAAATATATATATGACTTTATCAAAAATTACTTATATAAGTTTTTCTGTCAAGTGTACAACTAGACTATCAAGTCGCTATGTACATTTAAACGCTTATAAACAATTAAGTCTCTATATTTAACAATTTATCATCAATTTAATCTCTGATATTAATATCGAATATGCAATTTTGTCCCTATATTGAACCACATATTTCATAAACATGTTAGAGCGTTCTACAGGATTATGTACTAATTGGGCGGTTTACACAATATTATAAAAAAAATAAAAAATAAAAAGAACATAGTATTTTGTTAGCATTTCACTGTGTCTTTAAATATCGCCACCGGCTTTTGTAATGTTATAATATAACCCAACAATATCTAAAATCAATTAGGTGTTCTTCCTTCTCTTCTCTTTGATGCAAAGAAAAGATATTAACAAAATCATGAAAGCTCTTACCTTAATCTTCACATTCTCTATAATTGTTGTTTTCTCGCATGCAACACCAACATTGCTAACTCGGTTTAAACCTCAAATGAACCAATCTTCTGCGCTTGACAATGCCCAGCCACAAGTAATTAAATTTTATATATACTCTCCACTTTATTTATTTATATTTTTTTTGAAATATTAACTCTAACACAAAAATACCCTTTTAATTCACTCGGCCTCAACTTTGGAATAATTGTTAGTTTTTATAAGCTTTCAAGAATAGGTTATGAAAATAACTTATACCGAACAGTTTACTTAAAAATAGTTTGACTTAACTTTATCTTTTGTTACATATATTACTTATATATAACTATATATTTTAGGCTAAATACCACCTGTGGTCCCTTAACTTAATTTCAGTTAACGATTTAGTCATTTATCTTTTTTTTTTCCCGATTTGGTCCTTTATGTTTTTAAATAATTTCAGCGTTACCCTTTAAGTGGGGTTTCGTTAAGAAAAAGTTAAAAAAATCCCTCCTTCATGTTCAGAAAAAATTATCCTTTATGTTTTGGAAATATTTCAGAAAAATATTCAAAGTTTGTTCTAAGTTTGATAGTATGATTGATTCGTTAAAACTGAAGCTATTGATATTTATACTCCATAGAAATCACTTCAGATCAGTGGCAATCGTTCCTAGAGGTTTGATGAACATATACAATGATCTAGATGAGGGATTTTTTAACTTTTTCTTAACGGAACCCCACTTAAAGGGTAATGCTGAAATTATTTAAAAACATAAAGAACCAAATCGGAAAAAAAAAAAAAAAAAAAAAGATAAAGGACCAAATTGTTAACCGAAATTAAGTTAAGGACCACGGGTGGTATTTAGCCTATATTTTATAAGCATTTAATTAAATAAGAGAGAGATTAACATATATATATATGAATGTTTCAGAATTTGGCTGAACCGAATTGCAACTATATGGTTACCATAAAGACAAGCTGCCTTTCTCCACTTCGTACAAATGACAAAATCACTGTTTTATTTGGAGACTTTGAACACCTTCTGCCGGTAATGTTTTCCTCTACTACTAAGAATAATTAACCATATAATACACATGCTTCTCAATTTAATTTAATTGCAGATTCTTACTCCTGAAATGAATGGTGATTCTAAGAGGTTCGAGCCGTGCAAAACAACGAAATTAAAGTTACCGGGAAGTTGTCTGAACAAACTGTGCAGATTGTACGTAATTAGGAGTGGATCAGATGGTTGGATACCAGAGTATGTCACCGTAGATGACTATACCAACCCTCATATCTCTGTTTACTTTAACACTTTTTTTCCAGATGATGGTGCTGGCCATGGCCAAGACTATTGCTATGGGGATATTGATTGGGAACATGCCCTAAACGGAAATGCCAAATAGGAATAGTTCTAAAAGAAATATTATTCACATAAGAAGTATCTTTACAATCAACATCATTTAATTTACTATCTGTTAAGTAATACAAGCCATTGATCAGCTTAGCTATACCAATCTTCTTGAGACTATTCAATTCTTGTATCACACAGTTGTCGGACAATAAAGTGATGTTGCAATTTAAAGATTCACATACTTTAGTTATAGAAATTGAAAGTGTTGGAGAACACAAGAAAGGGAAGTTTAATCGTGTTTTTCCATTTTTGAAAAATACTTCAATTGCTTAACCCAAAAAATATGTTCTTTATCAAAGCATTCAACTTACAATTATAAAACAGGTTTAGTAAAATAAAATTGAATCATAAAGAACTTATATTAGAGTAACATAGAGAGAGGGAACACAAGGATTTTTATACTAGTTCACAACAGATTATTGCTACATCTAGTTCTCTCCTTATAGAGAGATTTTGTCTCAATACAGTTGAGGATTTAATCCATATACATTTTCAAAATTGATTCGGCGCATCTTCAATTTAAGAAGACAAATTTAAGAAGATGTCACTATCAAAGGATATCATGCACACTTCCTATCAGAGGATAAATCCATTATGATGAGCAGAGGATGTTGGAGCGTTGACTTTTTCAGAGTGTTGATTTGATAAGTTAATCGAAAGATCAACTGACTTACCAAAATCAATATATGTAGGATTATCAGAACGAGCTTGTATTAAAGGATTCATCAAAGGCGCTTTGAGAGCACGTTGATCAGAGTCAGACACAACTTCAATAGATTCTTCAGAGTGATTGTGAACTTGTTTAATAGATTCTCTTTTCTTTGTTCATCAAAGAATCTAACTTGCACCATAACATAGACTTTATCAAATGCTTCACTTAGAGTTTTTTTCTTTTGATATTTGAGTCAAAGGATCAAGATGGTTTTTAGTCAAAGACAGATAATCATTGTAGCATTTTTTTCCTTTGTTATTAGAGGGTCATACCTTGACTTGTATATCATTGTCTTTAAACGCTTTGACTCAAACTATAGATTTATGAGATACATTATTGCAATACTTCTTATTTCTATAATGTGACTTGCTCTATTAGTAAACGTAGTTATTTTCTTATTAGGTGATGATATTATTTGTGTTAGAAATACTTAGATTATTATCTCTAACTTACTCATAATTTATGTTACCTTAAAATATATAGTCATTAATATAAATTTTTATTTTCTAACTTAATCTACACACTTAGCAAATACAGTTAAGGGATAATTATTATTTATTTCTTTGTCTTTTTTATCATCAAAACATCAACTAGATGATTGTAGCTAAAATCGTTTTTGTACTAACAATCTCCCCTTTTTGATGATGACAACTAACTATACAATTAACGAACAACTTTCCTTCACAAAAATATTTAAAATAATGTTTCCCTTAAATGTAGTACTCAAAAATTGTTTAACTTAATAATTTTTTGATCTTCTAAAAGAAAACTTATAAATAAATATTTTGGGACTCCCCCGGGACATGATAAACATGATTATTTAAGAGTTTCAAACTTATTAAGTTATTTGAATTTTTATACACACCAAGGAAAATTCAAATGGATTGCACAAATAAGAAAGGAAGCACAAAGACAAGCACACATATACATCATCATAAGTTTGACATGACTTTTCAAAACAAATGCATAGATTCCTAGGATGTTAAGTCTTTGAATTCTTATGAAGTATATTGGTTAACAGTTCACAATTCTCAAGATGTAAAGCCTTTGAATTATTGTTCTTCTTATGATGTTAAGTCCAATGGAACAAACTATATTTTTAGAGGGTTTTAAGCCTTTTAAAACAATGGTGAATTGTAAGTACTTGTCATATATGCAAGTGCTATGCAAAATGACACTCAGATGCAGATGCAACTAACAGATGCAGATGCAACAATCAGATACATATGATGTGTATGATGAAGATGATGCATATGATGGAGAGTTTAGGCGCAAGCACACAATTAATTGTATTACTATATTTTTTATTTTTCTCCCCCTTTAACTTTATCAAAAAGGGTGAAATTAGAAATTACAACAAACATCCATACACATGAACACACATAAAATAAATTAAATAACAACACACAACATATAATTAACATGCATAAGTTGCTTAAGAGAAACATGAAGGAACATAATAACGAAAGGTTCACATTTCATTTAAAATGAGAATCGTGATTACAAGGCAGACGCATGAAAAGAAAGAAAAAGATAACTTAAAAGGAACCTAATCCTAGATAGAACATCTAAAGAAATCTAAGGACATGTCTCAAGAGTTCACATACACCCTCCATTTGAGAGGTGAGAAGGTCCAGCTTGTGGTCAACTTCTTACAAAGTAATATGGGCTTCCAACTGTTCAAGAAGAATATCGCTCACCATCGAGACAACATTAGATGGTGGGATTTCCTTCTTCTCAGAAGAGAAATGTGACTTCCATTTCTTACCAAAAGGCAAACCGACATTCATTGCATATGAGTTTGAAAAAGGTAAGATGAACAAAAGGAAAACACATGGAGTTGAGAGATGAAGAAATGAGCGCAGGTAGGGGAATTGAAAATATTTGAGGTATAAATAGCCAAATATTTCAAGAAAGGAAATGAAAATGTTTTGGAAAAAGGAAACGTAATGATGAGGGCATGGAGGAAAACGAAGAGTGAGACATTGAACAAACACTTTAAGACATGTGGGATAGTCTAAAGGCTCGAGACGAATTAAGGAAGGAGATGAAGAGTTTGGACAGAGATGAAGATAATCAAATATTTTCAAAGAGAGGAGAAAAAAACAAAACAAAAAATTTAAGAAAATTAAAATTAGAAGAAAAGAAAAATAAATGCATAAGGAAAACTAGGACACAAAAAGAAAACATGAAGGACAGAAATAAAGGATAAAAACAGGAAAACGTTTATTCAATTCATATTACACTTGTAACAAATACAAATTATATTACAACTGTAATATTTATTACAAAAGAACAAAAAAGAGGAAAAATCTAAGGTTATCTAAACCAGATCCATTAATTTATATTAGATATTAGGTTTGAAACACCAATTCCTAATACATAAATAAATTGAGTCTATTTATTTACATCTTCTTCACGAAGTGTCTTCCTTATTTGAACTTTCATCTGATACAATGATGAAGATGTTCTTATATTCAGGAACCTACTTCTGACTTGTAAAGAGAAACTAAGGAAAAAGAGATGATATAGTATTCTCTCTTCTCTAATTACTTTTGACTTATCTCATGGGACTTTCTCTGAATATTGAGTTGGAGATATAATCTTCCAAAGATACATCTTTGATTGGATTGTAGGTGCTCCAGCCTTTCTTCGTTATTACTATCATATTTCCATTCAATACAAAAGATTCAAACAAAATGAGGCACAAATCTTTCGATGCTCTTTTTCTTACTTCCTCCTTGTACTTAAAGTACTTAGAGCATCTACAATGATGAACTCAATATGGGTTTATTAAATGGGGTCTACTGTGCCACATCATCTCTAAACAACTCATTCATTTTTTACTCCAACGGTGAACTCAACATGGGTTCATTAAATAGGGCACTGTACCACAAACAAAACCGGATATAAATTTATTATTATTAATAAATTAATAAAAAAAAAAAAAGGAAACGGTTATATGAAAGTACCCTTCCTTCCTGAGAGAACCGTGATTACAGTTTGGCACAACTCCAACGGTGAACTCCCAAAAACTCACGGTTACGTTATTCCACGCTATTCCACTCTAGCGAACGAACTTAATTTTACTTCCGTTGGAGATGCTCTTAGTGAAAGAATGAGACTTTTAATGGACATAACCCTTGGTACGTGGCCATTAAAATCAACTACAAGTACTACTTTTACATGTAGTTAGTTACAGTAAAAAAAATTGGTTAGTGCTAATTGTGTAAAATTCAAATTTAGACTCATAATTATGGAAAAAAAATATTTGCAAGTTGCAAAACAAACAATAAAAGAGAAAAAATTGTTGACAACATTTATTAACCTTTGTCTTATTTTATGAATTTAAGATAACTCAATAGATTAAAAAAAAAAGTTATAATGAAAGAGCCAAATCAACAATTGGTCGATGATCTTTCACCAAAGCAAAAGAATTAATGAATTATTATATTCCACACACACCATTTGGTTCTTCTGAAGCTGTCAAAATGAGTTAGCCCGAATGGTTCAGCCTACTAAAATACAGGATTTGGGTTTAATAATTTCAGTCCAATTTTTTTTAGGGTTTTTTCACCCGATCCAAATAAACCTGTTACTTATTTTGGTTAGCTCGTATAGGTATCGGGTAGCACGCAACCCGTATAACCAATTTTAAAAATAAAATAGTAAAATTGGCCCACATAAAAAAAGATTCAAAAGATATCCAACACACTTAGTTTATATATATATATATATATATATATATATATATATATATATCTTTTTTGATAGAATATTATTTCAAAATGAATGTCATTCATAATTTTGAATGCAACTTTAATTTTTTTTCCTAAATCACCCGTCAATTATTACTATATACACAACATTCAAGACATTATTATATTTTACATTGATAATAGTGAAATACCTACCAATTACTAAGATGGATAGTTTGGTAAAAATAAATTATCTCTTTCTTCTAATTTTTGCATTTCTTATGTATATAAGAACCTTAAACAATGCTCGTTAAGAGACAGAGGGAGTAACTTATTCAAAATTATACACTACATGGGATAATTTAAGTTGAAATTTTCAATACTTACTATAAAAAATCACAAATTTAAGATGATTATATTCACTCATTAATTTGTAGAAAACAAACATTTCAAAATATTTCATAGTAATTATCAATAACATTTAGGTTTAATTGTTGATTTAGTCCTTTTATTTTTACCAATATATAAAGTTGGACTCTCTATTTTAAAATTTGATAGTTTTGGCCCTTCTAATTTTTTAACTAAAAAATTGTGATTTGATATATTTTAAATAACGTGACACATTATACATTGATGTGAAACGACTAACATCCATGAAATTACAATATAATCTTCTAAAAATTTCAATTTCAACTTCTTGAACTATTCATTTTAGTTTTTAATGGTTTAATTGCAGTTTTAGTCCCCTTATTTTTACTGATTCACGAAATTGGTCCTCCAATTTTAAAAATCGACAATTTTTGTCCCTCATTTTAATTTTTTAACTAAAAAATGATGATGTGTGATGTTTTAAATAACGTGACATATAATACAATAATGTAGAATGATTAACACCCATAAAATTGAAATAAAACACCGTAAAAACTTAGATTTCAACTTTGGAAATTTTTCATATTTTTAATTTAATTAATGATATATGAATAATAAATGCATCTAGATGATTTTATATCATATAATTGTATGTCACGTCATTACAAATATTTCAAGTCGTCATTTTTTTTGTTCAAAAATTTGAGGGAGATACTAAAATTGTCAACTTTTAAAATAAATAGCTAAATTACGTGAATTGATAATAACAGATGAACCAAAACTGCAATTAAATCTAATTTATTTAATAACATATAAATAATTAATGCATCTAAATAATTCTACATCGTAACATTATATGTCACATCATTTAAAATATGTCACAATCATTTTATAGTTTAAATATCTAGAATAAAGTAAAAAACTATCGAATTTTAAAATAAAAATATGAAAAATTGATTAAAATAAAATAAAATAAAAGCATCAAAATGGGTACACACTAGTACTTACATAAAAAAAATTATAGTGAAAAGGTCGAATCAACAATTAGTCAATTATCTTTTAGCAAAGCAAAAGAATTAGTAAATTATTACATTCCACAAACACCCTTTTGTTCTTCCATGGATCCATTAAGGTTTACAAAGAAGTATAATTTGTTTTTTTCTTCTATTAACTACTTTTTTTCCTTAAAAAACTATTTTTCATGACATGTGTAAAGACATATTTAAATTAATACTATATATGTTAAAATCAACCTGAAATAGGAAATTGAACGGTTGAGCAATGAATCAATTTCTATTCTCACTCGGATATTATATAATTTAGTTGTAATATTCATAATTAAATTAAAAATTTAGTAGATTAAACTATTGGAGAAATCATCTAGGACATTCAAAAAAATTGAACAGATTTATTGTGTTGTATTCTATTTATATTTTTGAGTTTCGAAAACTATTTCAAAATCAATTTATGCTACCGAGGATATTATTTGGTTGAGTCGCCGACTAGGTCACGCTCTCTTTAAGAATTTTTGCGGTACTGTTCAAATTGTGCAAAGCAAGGCAGACTATTAATCACGAAGTCCCCAGGATAAAATAGCTCAGATACACTGTATCGGAGTTCCACTCACTGTAGAAAACCGTTCTAAAATTACACCCTCAATATGGAAATCAATGGCTGTCACTCGTAATATGGTATTATGACCATTCGAAAGAAATAGAAGAAGAAGAAGAAGAAAGAAAGGGAGAAGCAGAGAAAAGTTTCAGATTCCGGAGAACTTTTGGTGTGTTTTTCTGACCGAGGAGAGTCCTCTATTTGATTGGATCAAATATTGAATGTTGACTCGATAGAGGGCAGACACGTGTTCAACATATAAATGAGTGAAAAACGCACGCATTTATTAAAAAATAATTTTTTGTTTTTTTACTTTTTTGGATACTAAAAATAATACACCACTTAGCCTAAGAACGGCTGGATGGCGGCGCGCGTGTGGTGGTATATTTGTGTGTGTTCTTACCTCTTCACAAAATTTGAGTATCCCTTTGGGCACACCTCAATTGTCATACCTCTACCTTATAAAAACTACTTGTGTGTCATCCCTCCTATGTGGGACTTCTTTATTTTTTCAATCCACACCAACTAGCTCTCATTAATATCATTATCATTTTCAACAATCTCTTATTAATATCATCATCATTTCCAACAAGAAAGTATAAGGTTAAAGTGATTCATCTTAAACAAAATACTTGAAAAATGTTCAAAATATTCATGACGACAAATATAATGTTATTATAGAAGTAGAAGTTTACCCATATTAAAAACAATAATAATCCGTCTCAACAAACAAACAAAACACACATATAAATATAAAAGAGAGATGATAATATTTTTTTTAATTATTTTTATTAAGTATTGGTATATCATTAGTATAAATGTAAAATGAAAAATATTAACTAACTATTAAAAATAACGCAAATAGTATCAATTAGATTGTAAAATTGAAAGAAAAAATAATAATAAGTATTGAATTGAAAATTGAAAGTAATTTATTTTTGGACTTTTTATAAAAAAAAATGAATTACTCAACGTAGTATAAAGAGAGTAATAAAATATTAAGGACGTAAATTATCAAATTGATCTCTCACTTTTTATGGTGTTCTCAAATAGATCTATAAGATTATAAATATTTCAAAAATATTTTTAATTCTGGCAAATATTACTCATATAAGTATTTATGTCAAACGTGTACAACTAGACTTCAAGTTGGTCAATACATTTAAACGCTTACAAATAATTAAGGCTCTACATTAACAACTTACCGTCAATTTAGTCCATAACATTAGTATCAAATTTGTAATTTGGTCTCTATATTTAACCATCTATTATTAGAAGGAATAATATGAGTAATTTTTGATAGAGTCGTAGATGTTTTGAAATATTGATAATCTCATAAATCTATTTGAGAGTGCTCTACAAAGTCATTCACTAATTGGATGGTTTACACAATATTAAAAAAAGAACATAGTGTTTTGTTAGCATTTCATGGTGTCTTTAAATATCGCCTCTGCCTTTTGTAATTTTATAATATAACCTCAACAATATCTAAAATCAATTAGGTGTTCCTCCTTCTCTTCTCTTTGATGCAAAAAAAAGAGGTTAATAAAATCATGAAAGCTCTTACCTTAATCCTGACATTCTCCATAATTGTTGTTTTCTCACAAGCAACATTGATCACTCGGTTTAAACATCAAATGAACCAATATACTACGATTGACTGTGTCCAACCACAGGTAATTAAATTTTATATATACTCCCCACTTTATTTTTATTTTCTTTTAAATATTAAGCCAAAACGGAATATACTCATTTAATTCACTCGCCCTCAAAATTGGTGGTTTAGATCGAATTATTGTTTGTATAAACACAAAAGTCAGTAATTAGTTGTTAGTTATCTTCCATTCAAAAAAAAAGTTAGTTTTGTAACAGGGAAAATTAAACCTATAAACTCCTTACTTTATATTTTGTAGCATAAATTGATTATATATAAACACTTAAATAATAAACGTTTATGTTATAAGTTTTTAATTTAAGTAAGAGTTTGTATCTATTGACTTATTTGAAATTATTGTCTAGCATAAGCACGGGTGATATACTATTTGGGAGAGCGGAAGAAAAATTTATAACATGTCTATAATTTATTTTTATAAATTCTTCAATATAATTTGTGAAAACAAATGTTTTTAAGTTTTAGCTTAAATAACAAATGTTAATATTGTTAGGTTGGATTGTTTCAAGTTCGAATTTAAAATCTTACAATTGTGTGAATTAATTATAGTGGCATTTATCATTTTTTCTAAGACAAAAACAAAAATTATAAAAATAACTTATAATTTAACATGTATTTCATTCAATTAAGTTGTTTAGTAGTAGCTTTTTCATTAGTGCCCCTTTTGAAGAGTAGTATGTATGAAAGTTTTGTACGTAGTAATATTTGATATCATGTGAATGTTGTTTCACTTGATAAAGAGTTGATCCTCAATTTTTGCTGTGACTTTTGTCAATGTTTTTTGATCTTGAAGTCTACTACGACTTTGATGAGTCTCTAGAACCAACCATCTAAATTTTTTTTAATAAAAAAAATATTAATTTAATAATTTATTGCATCTTTATATATGATTTGAATATGCATGTTTCAGAATATGACTGTACCGAATGGAATATGCAAATACATGATCACCGTAAAAACAAGCTGCTTTTCTCCAATACATACAAGAGACAACATCGGTGTTTTATTTGGAGACGCTCATGGCCTTTCGGTAATTCCATTCTCTATTACGAAACATTAAATTAACCATATAATATACCTAACTATACATGTTTCTCAATTGCTCTTCAATATTTAGTTTGATGCACAAATACTATTAACTCAATTTTAAAATTTGTGACTTAGTCAACATTATCTATTATTTTCATTTTTTTTCCTGTAAACTAACATTTTAACTATGTACTCAGTCCCAATATTTAATTTTCTATGACTATAATGTATTGTTTATAAAAGTAAAAGTAAAATTTTGGTTGAAGTTTATACATACATATATTTAATTTAATTGCAGCTTGTTGTTTGGAAACTGAGTGATCCTGAGTTTGGGAGGTTCGACCAGTGCATGACAAATATATTTTGGATAGGGGGACCTTGTATCGACAAAATATGCAAATTGTTTCTATATAGGAATGGAACAGATAATTGGATACCAGAGACTGTCATTGCAGATGACTACAAGAACCCTCCTATCACATTTTACTACAACGCTTACATTCCTAATGATGGTTTTGGTTATGGCCACGACTTTTGTCTCACAAGGCTTAGTGTTTAATTACATTTCCAAAATACTATTAGTAGGACTCTTTCTTTGTTTTTTTAACAAAGATAAGCTTATTGTATTTTGTCGGTTGTGGAGTCTAGGCTCGAAATAAAGTTGCTTTTTTTTTAAAAGAAAAAATTAGGTTGCTTCTAATAAGTATTTGGATAAAATACATTGTAAGTGGTTTATCTTTTATCTAAATTTCAATTTGGTGTGTTATCTTTTTTAAGTCAATTTAATATTTTCTTTTTAAGTGATTATCGTTAATCCTTCTGTTATCTAATGTTAATTATGACTTTTGGAATTTCTTAAACTGAAGTATATGACTAGAGTTCTTGAAAATTCTCTAGTTCTATTTGGAGAAATTTCTCAAATTCAATGTATAGATCGTGTTTAGTAGTAGATAAACATACGTTCTTCTTAAAATATCAAGTATAAAGGTAATGGTATCAGATATTCTTCATTCTTTATGTGAAACAGGGTTGAATCTTTTAAATGCAACAACTTACGTTAATCTATGGTAGAGTTATTTGGAAAAAGGACTAATGTTAGTCATTTAAAAAAGATAAAGGACTAATTAACGCTAAAAAAATAATTGACGAAATTTAAGATTAGATAAAATATAAAGGACGGAAAATAAATTTCAGTGTTTTATGTATATAAAAAACTAAGAAATCAAAATATAATTTGACTAGAAAGAAAGAGAAGAAAAAAAAAAAAGATTATCATGTGACTACAAAAAAAAAATATATCATGTGACAACTCATAACACTTAATGATGATCGGCTAGTAACACTTAATGATGATCAACTAAAATTTAATTAGTCAAATTCCTTATCTTTATACATTCTTTGCATTGCTCTTAATAAATTATGTCACTTCTTCTCGCATCATGCTATACTGCAACTTCACCAAAAAATTACCCACACAAATTATTTTGACTTGGTTGTTTTGGTTCGTGACCATTAAAGTCAACTACGAGTAACAAGACTTCTACATGCAGTTAGTTATGGCAAAATAAATTAGTTATTACTTCAATTCACATTCAGATTCATAATTGAGGCAAAATTCTTGCAAAACAAGCGATAGAACTGAGATAAAAATGAAAAAAACGAAAATAAAACAAAATACTTTACCAAAAGTAACCATGATTCAAAGTAATCATAACTTTAGATTTTATTATATAATTCATTTCAAAGCCAAATGCCATTTCTAGTCCAAGGTTTAAAGACAGGAAAAATGGTTACTCCAACCAACATAATGTGCGAAAAAGGTGAAAAAGAACTGTGTAATATTATTAGAACATAAAATTCTCCACAAATAAAATACTTTCACATTTTATTAAAAACAAAAACATGAACCCCACTATATTTGATACAGTATTTGTTTTTGTATTTTATTTTATGGCAAATTGTGTTCTAATAAGATTACTCATTTGTTTATTAGTTTTTGCATCTTCTAGCATGTATTAAATGGACGGGAGCGGTTTAAAGTAATATTCTTGTTAACCAAACCTGTAAATACCCTATTACATAACCATTTAGCTAAATCAGATTAAAATATGAAGAGAAAAATCATAACCAGTTTTATTTCACATTTCTAGTTTCTCCAATTATATCTCCAGGACATAGGTCCAGCATAAATATCATTGACATTGCCACTACTTTACAAGTTTTACATTACTGGGGACCTGTATTCAAACACATACTGTTGCCTTCAAAGTTTCAAAGGCAACAAACAATTCCCATCGTACATTTTTCACAACCTCTGCGCAACTCTTTCATACAAATCCCGAGGCCAATTTCTCTTTACGTTATTTGCAATAAAATTGGCGATCTGCAAAAAAAAGGCAAAATTTAGCCATTGAAAAGCAAAGAGCACATATTGATACTTAATAATCAGCTAAAAGTACTATTTTATAACCACGAAAGATGATATTCAAAAGGCTTCACACTGACAGGGAAAAACTCCTTAAAATTGTAGGTCTTGAGCAACCATCAAGAAGTGGATAAATGAATATTTTGATAACAAAGCAAATTAAAATTTACCCACTGGTGGCTTGTTTGAAGTTCATTACTTGCTGATATATAATGAGGCATTGTTGTTTACAACATATTACTATCTTTCTTTATCCCAGAAAAGGCAACAGCTTTCATACAAAATCAACCAAATTTTTCCTGTCTTCCTCACTTGTTCTAGTATAGATTTGGTTTAATATCTATGGTGTATACTATATTTCATACAAAAAATGACAATCAGAGTAAATGACTGTTAACTACAATATATTGGATTTAGGGCATAAGGCAGGTATTAAATGTGGTTATCACATGAAATCATGAACATAGATTTGTATAGACATTTTAATTCAAATTCAAACCCCTAGGAAAATCTTCAAGATAGAGGTCATATTCTCAGATTGACCAAAAAGCTTTCCATACCAGAAAGCCCTACGCTAATTAGTTTGATAAACACTTGTTGAGAACAATTATAATAAATTATAGGTACTTCAGCAAAAGCAACTAAAGCGTGGACATAGACCAACCAAACAAAGGGATCCACAGCATATTACCTTAGCCCTCAAAGCACGAAGTGATCCATCAGAGTCTGTCACATTATCCAGACAAGTCAGAGCAACCTTCAAGAGGTCTGGTATACAAGCTTGGACATGAGGAGATAAATTTTCAAACACATCAACAACAATATCAGGTCCTCGGGGATCTAGAGGGAGAAATGGAAGTTTAGCAACCTCCCTTAATGCATCAACATGATTGCCCAGTCTTGACAATTTGTGAATTGATAATATTGACTCAAGTTGTCTTAATACAGTTTGCTGCTCAAAAACATGCTCTCTCTCCTGAAGACTGAAAAAAGAATTACATTGATTATTTTTTCGTAAGGGTTATGCCTAATAGATTGATAAACAATAAATTTTTCATTGTTGAAAGCAATTCCCATAGTTATTCACTCTGAAGGGTATATCTCATATCACATGCCAGTCATCCTTGTGACACCTGTTTTTGCAAGTAAATTACGCCATTGGCCACATGAAGTAAATATATGACGAAAATGAACTTCCATGGTACCCACAAGCAGAGTTTGATCTCCAAAATCATTCCATGGAAAAGATAAGGGAAAACATGAATATACAAATCAAATCATATTCTGGGTCAAATCACCACAGAATAAGTTCTAAACCTGAAAGGCTTCATTTATGAGAATATTAAGCAGAGTTGAAGAATATCACCATTATGGCAAAGTCCAAGCATATAAATGCATGAGCAAGGAAATAAAAGGTAAGGTTTTCAATATGACCTGACATCAGGGTAGTAAGTATATGTCTCCAAAATCTCATTGCCAGAATGGATGAGGCCCGCAGTCCGGCTCTCGCCATCTAACCTTCCACGGAAAAGGGAACAGATAGCTTCAGAGAGGCACTTATTGATGGTATCCAGAGCCATTGAGAAGGACCCCACTCTCTTCTGAATTTCTATAGACTGAACCAAAAAATCTTGCATCAGCAAAAGCAACGTTAAGGTTGGATGAAAATACAGTGGTTCACAAATGGTGATTGGTAATAAGGGGGACATGGAGGTAACAAAAAATAGGAGAAAATAAGTATACATAACTTTATACGTAGGAAAAATCTATACGAGAAACACAAATGTGAAAATAATAAAATGTAATCATAGGTATTAGACATCGAAAATAAATAAGAGTGAATAAATTTCCTAGATGTGTCAAAAATATATTTAGCTTCACCAGAAAAAGGAAGTCTGAGAGGCCAAAACAAAGAGGTCAAAAATCTGAGTGAAGTAATTCCCATAACTAAGTGCCTCAAGAACCTATTTCGGGTGTGAAGGGCAATGCTTGTGATCCAGGTAATGTTGTAATTTGGTAAAAACAGTTGAAAGTTTTATATCTTTCCCTATTGTTCCCCTAAAATAAAAGACTAACATAAGAAAGAAATTACTTTGTCATACATCCCAGCCTCCTGGCACTGGCATGCTGCTTCAATCAAAAACTGTTGCCTTGCGTTTGGATCAGCCACAAACCGTCCCAGTTCCCCTTCTTCTCCAGCACCTCTTGCACCAAGTAAAAGATATATGCCTCCATCCCTTAACAATAATTCAGTTAGAAGCTGCTTCAGCATCAAGTTTCTCTGCCTTTGTTGATCAACATTACCTCTGCCAGTCCACGACAACTGCCCACCACCGATTGCAGCAGCAGCTTGTGCATAATATTCTAATGCCATCTGGAGATCACCAAGACGCAAATATATAGATAAATATTGCCTGATAATGGTGGACACTTCGGCATAAGCATCCATCACTCCCAACTTTTGCCCAGTACCAGCACCTTCAGAAAGGACTCCATGATCAGCTAGTAAAATTGATAGGTGTGCAGCATCAATGTTATATCCTTCATCTCCTGTTTCCTTAGACAAGTATAATACAGCTGGAAGCAATTGAATGCTTAAAAGCAAGACATATGGATATACCAGAGGATCTTTTCCATTTTTTGTATAGTATGATGGTTCAAATTTATTCAGGTAACTTTGCAAATCATCCAAACTGTATGGAATCAGACCATCACTTAGAACAATGGATGAAGATCCAGTGGGGCAATCCCGCACAGCTGACAATTTGAACCACAAGAAATCCTCTATCGTACTAAAAAGAGTTGGTTGATCTCTAAGCAGACGATCAATATGTCTTCTAGAACCTGATATGATGGCATAAAGAAGTAACTTTTTCTTGTCATACGCAGTTCGGCCTACCCGATCACCGGTTCTCAACATTCTTTCACATTCTTCTGATGCAGCAGTTGCAACCTCTTCCGGTACCATTCCCCCAGTATTAATCCACTCAGTGAGCTGTCAAAAACAGTAACTTATTAAAACTACACCATAAATTAGTACAAAACAAGAAGTGATTATGCTATGTACCAATGGAGCAAATTGATGCGAAGCACGTGACGATAGGGAAACATTTCTTGCTTCATCATAATAACCAGATCTCAAACAAAAGTATATCTGTCATAAAAAAGTGCAAGGATAGCTCATCATCAATATTGATTTCAAGAAACAAAAAAAATAGATATATGACTGAACTCTGTTAAGTGTAACTAATTTTTATGGATTGCAAGGAGTTGAGTCTATGATGAATACTAGAATATCCACACCCATATCCACATTTAAGAAAACGCCACACACCCAACCACGTGTGGTTAGCGTATAGAAACCAATATACTCGGATATAAACCCATCACACGTGTTTTAGTAATATGAGATGTGTTTTCTGTTGATGTATCTTTTTCTTTTAACAAGCTAGTAAATTTAAAATAAAAATACTAAAATTGACTTGACTATGAAAAGTCAACAAAAAGAGAATTGACTAAAAGTGTAAAATCTAACTTACAAATTATCCAAAGATATTTGAAATCCTAATGACCTCATCTATAGAATTCTAAAAATCTGTTTACCTATGACAACAGTACCACCATTTCCTGCCCAAATTGATCCCATATTACACTTTCAACTTCCCACAACATCCCCAAGTGTCCTTTATATGACAGTGACACCTTTGTGCCAATGTTAATTCATTAGTTAGATAAGGGTAATCTCATTTGTTAAAATATTGCATTTAAGCTTCTTTAACAAGTATACTTTCTTGAATACCTCAGTTCACATTAATTTTATTCTTTCATTCTGATTTTTTTATAAGATAATTCAAGTATATAACTAATAGAGTTAAACAGAATTTTTTTCATTGACAAGTAACCCATGCAAAGCAAGGTATTACGAGTAGTTACAAAATATGATAAGCATATTGTGCAGGTAAGACGCTAGTTAGATACTATAATACCCATACCAGCAATTCTTATAGACACTTTTCTGCATTAAAGCTTCACTCACAAGCTCTTGGAGACCCTGACACCTTTTTATTCTTTCATTCTGAGTTCCTTTATAAGATAACTAACGTATAATAAAAAATGGAAATTTTCCATTCATGAGTAACCCATAAGCATAAATAACGTATGCAAAGCATGGGTATTATGGGTAGGTATAAAATCTAGTAAGCATATTGTGCAGGTATGAGGAAGGTTGGATAAAATATAATAAGCACATGGTACCCATACCCACAATTTTTTATAGGTTTAATTACCCATGCTTAGACCCAAACCCATTTGATGACTACAAACCAAACTCATTGTGAGTAATTTGTGGACACCCATGGATCCAAATTCCAGTCTCATCCCTACTAATTTTTTAGTCAGATAAAGTATCCAAGACCTGTTGCCATGTTGTATCAACAGGAGGCTGCCGACGAGCATCACCAGCGTCAAAATCCAGTACCCCGTAATCCCGCAACCGAATCTGTACAGCAATAACTAAAAATCAGGGATTTTTCAAACAATCAAAAAATCATGGTATAATGTTTGACCAGATGCATAATCTTCAAGTTGAGACGAACCCGAAGGAAGGCGCGGATTCTTTGCAAATTTCCGACACCACCGCCAAGAGAAGCCTACCATTAGATTAAAAAAAGTCATCAGAAATTAAGTGTTGATACAAAAAATAAAAATCAATGCACATTCCTATGTTATTTGAATAAAGAACAAACAGCAGAAGGCAAAAAAACTTCAGAAAAACTTGTCAAAGTATCCCTCAAAGCATGGCATGCAAACATGAGGAATACAAATGAAGAATATCAATAGAAACTTTAATAAATAAATGAACAAAGTTTTCGCAACACATTTATTGGCACAGACAATGCAAATTCATATCTGCTCATTGTAGAACTTTCATTTGTACAGAACAAGTTGACAAGATTGACAAAGTTATTCCCAAAGAGTCAATGTTAACTCACTCAAAAGCTTTACTGAATCATTAGCCCAATGGTTTTGGTAGGGAAACTGAAAGAGTATTATGTAGGACTCGGAGGTCAAATGTTCAATCCCTACAACTAACATTTCCCCCACACCCAAACAAATTAACCACTAACATGGGCTAACAAAAAAAACCCGCTCAAAAACATATAACATGCAAACAAAATGAACCAAAGAAAGGCAGAATTTAAAATCTACAAAAAAAAAATGTTACATAAAGCACTTGAAATCCTGAAAAACAGATTACTTGTGCAGGATGATTATGTATAGTATCCATGATGTATTTCTCATGTCCCCACTCAAGATGGCGCCTTGCCCCAATAATCAATGACATCCTTTTTGAAACACGACGCAAGGTTGAGTCCTCGTCCATCAGCATCTGATTCAATTAGTAAAGTTTAGAAAATAAATACAGATGTTTACTTTGCCACAGATAAAACCAGTAAAGTTGTAACTTGCAAGCAAAAGTTTTTCTTTCTGTTTTGTCTGTTAACAGGTATACAACAATAAGTACAACCTGAACAAGGTGCCATATCTTTCGCATCGTTACTGATTTTCCACCACTAGAATCAATGCCCAAACT